>JANAVB010005282.1:252500-511058 GCA_029216955.1 Iris pallida
TTGGACGAAGTAGAAAACCTTCGAATCTGAACCAAATCTTTCAAAATTTGTTCCTATCTCATCCCAACTCCGATTCCCCCTGGACTGCCTCGAAATCTAATCCAAAATCGAATTAAATTCTACAAAATGGAATTTAAACATCGGGTATAAAGGAACAAGGCACGAGCGGAAGAAGAAGAAATTTTCTTAAATTCCTCACGAGTTATGCTCTCGCGAGTCCTGAGTGTCTCCCTCACCCCGCGACCTTATCCCACCGACTGACACTGCCGCAACATCGCCGGCCATCGGCACAGCCGTAGGAGCTTGCGAGAAACCAAGCAAGCTCTGTTTGGAAACCATGCTGAGGTACCTCTGTTCTCAATGAATTTTCTTGACCTCGATTGATCAAAATCCCTTCTGTTCGATCCTATAGATCGATTAATTAACCCCTAGAAGTCTGTTAATTAGATTTTATGGTAGTTAAACCAATAGATGGTTAACGGATCCAAAATCCTCGAAAAGAAAAACTAGACTTTCACAAACAGTGAATAGGTAGCCCAACAATCCTGTTGGATGCCAATTTTGGATAGTGGATCGACCATCATAAAAACCTATTTAAACAGATTCACTTACAACATATACGAGATGGAAACCCAGTTTTTAGTTTTATTTTTTATTGTTTATACTGTTGTTAATTCACTTTCAAAGTTTATAGAAAAACTGGTTTTTAAACTAAAAATTTTAGAAACTTTTTTCGATACGGCGTGCGTCCCGAAAAACCGGGCAATGTGGTCGCAACCCCTGAGCATTGAAAGACGCATATCGATGTTTCATGTGGGAATCGACAGAACTTGATTTCGTTATGTGTGCGCGACGAAATCGAAGCGTATGCGTCGAGATACCCCGTATCGGCTACTTTACAAACTAGGTCATAACTTTGTGCACGTTTGTCGTATCGAGACGAAACTTGCGCCAACTGGACCGAATTATTTTTTTTGTCCTGTATACCAAGTTTGGTCCGATTCTAAGAAGGTTGATCGGAACGTCTTTTTGGCGGGCCTGCAACCCGATCCAACGGACGAAATTGTGCACGGCCCACCGGAATCTAACTTTGGACATACGGTTGGATTCGTCTCATTGAACAGGACCTTTAGGCATGTAGTTTGACGACTTTAGAGACCGTAGGTACTGGCACGCTTCTCGCTGCAAAACGGGTCCAACGGCGGACGTCGTTTTGACCCAAAATTATGATTTTGCTCATGTGTCCAGAATTGGACTTTTGGATAGGCATTTCTTAGACATATCTTTTATACCAAACACGTTCTTGATGTTTTTTTCAGCATCCAAAATCATTTGTGGGATCTAACTTTTCATAGCGACCGATTCTGATCATTGGACTTGCTATTTCTGCGCACCACCCTCAGGCAAGATACCTTGCCATCTAATGTCTATGTACTTTAGCTCATATATTGCATGCATTATTTCTTATTTATTTACTGCAAGATAAAATGTGCTAAATAGTCTTATCTTTGTGCAATTCTTCTACTTATTTATGTTTTCTATTGCTTGCACTATTTCTATGCCCATTAAACCTAGATTAAGGAGACTACCTATATTCACTGGCCTTGACACATGTTTTCACGAGTCACGAGTCGCATATAGGTCTCATACTTGCGTGGTCGGTTGGCCACCGATACGTAAGGTCATTTGTTAGGCTATAACTACTATTAGGATTGCATGATAGAAGACTAGTAGTTATTAGAGTTAGAGCATTTGGGCGGGAAGAATACAAGTGGATGTTGACCTCCTCCCTATCTATAGTAGACTCGTTCGACACTGAGAAATGATAGGTATACTATATACTATAGACTCACTCGATACTGAGGAATGGTATATAGTGTTTAGACTCGCTACTGAGCATTGTATTGTATTATTTTCCTTGACTTGACTTGGAGGTTATGCGACCCTGCACTATTCTCGATTGCATTACACTTAGAGTGGTTAGATGACCCTTATCCGTTAGATATAAGTACTTTTGGTTTGGGTACTTATATCTGATTATGGCTTGGAACAGTAACTTGTCGCAAACTAGTTGCCACACCTTGTCCTTGTTTGGTTGTAGGGTGGTTCACAGCCCCGATGAGAAGGTACTGAACCTTGTTGTGGTCCGGATACCATATTGGATTCATGGCATGGAAAGATACTTTATCGTGGATTAGAGTGCCATCTCCTGTCCTTGTTTGGTTGGGGGATGGTACCTAATTCAATGGTGGAGTATTGGTCCATGTTATAATCTGATTAGACTTATTATTGAGCAGCTTATAGTAAGTTTTATGGCATGATATTATGTATCTTGTTACGTCCTTTTGAGAACCTGGTGATCTCTCTAGGTGTGTGCTCTTGTCTTTTCGCAGGTGTTCTAGCCAAGGCCGTGATTATCTCTATTCCTTCGAAGATGATTGATGTTGGATCATCCCTTACTTCGTTCGCCAACCTCTTTCTTTTATTATGTATTTCCTTTCAAAGTTGGTAGTATATTTGTCTCTACCCAACATCTTGTACAAAGATAATTCATAGTTGACTATATAATATCTTTTATTCTTTCATTTGTGGATGAGGCTAGTTAGCCTTAGTTTTACTGCATTTACTGCTTATGGATACATACGAGGATTCTATATATTAGGGTATAATTTGTTTATATACAGCTGGCATGTCTGCGTACTTAGTCCTAAGTATTTTAGGACTGGGGCGTTACAGTGGAGGATTGTTATGGAAGGTTTGCCTACTCAGAGGTAATATGGACATGGTAGACATGGTATAGAATAATACTTCAGAGGTTATATGGACGTAAAATATTTTCTAGGTGGTCATGAAAACATAGAATTATCATAGGAAAGGCGACTACTCAGAGGTAATGTGGACATAGTAGATGCGATTTGACTAAGGTGTAGGTAATCAATCCAGAGGTAATACGAACGTGGAAGGTTTTTCGCAAGGAAAAGGTATAGAAGGGATGAATTCTTTCAAAGAAATTCATGAACACTTACTAAGATATAGGAGATTTGGACTGCGCGCGGTGCCATTCCCATTGAAATTCCAGGCGTTGAGCCCAAGGTTCATCTCTGAGGTATTTCGAGTTCTTGGCCTTCGTCTTTAATTAGAGAGCTTACAGAGGCCATGTTAGCTGACAGCATCCTTTTGAAGACCTGGCCGGTACTAGTATTGGAGTTCCAGGTTGAGGAGTCAGAAGAGTGTGAGTGCATCATGACTTATGTCTCCAAGCCTTCTGAAGTGGAAGTGGGTGTAATATAACCCAACCACCGGTGAGTGCCCTGGTAATAGTTTTAGGCCTCTCCCTTTGCAGCTCGAATTCGTAAGGGAAGGCGCCGACCTTGACCATAGTTGAGCCCTTGTTGCTGTTCAGGTCGTACTTCTGTATGAGGTGTTTGGCAAGAGTAGCATAGCAATAGAGCTGCATCTTGCCGCTGTCGGATTCTGGATCTTCGGGAGCTAGTCGCTGAGGATGCTCCCCTCGACCAAAGATGATGGGTTCCTCTTCTTTCCTCCTTGCTGGAACGAAGAAGTAGGTGCCCCGGGAGGGGACAACTTGGCTCGCATGGTTGGCGGTTGTAACTTGCATTTACAGCTTACATAGAGAGTTGTCTAGGAAATATCTAGTGTTCCAATATGCACTAGAGTAATTCGAAGATAAATTTCTATTAATAAAATAAGAAATTTTATCCCGGAAGATTACATCATCAAAAGAGTGCATTTTCGTATTGACGCAGATGTAGTCTCCTAGCTCCTCATCGGTGAGGACTAGGGCTGTCGAGGGAGGAGGAGGATGACGTTTCCTTTTAATTTGATCACCAAAGGGGGTCGCGGTCGGAGGCTCATGTGCCTTCATAGTCGACCTTAGGGACCTCTGAGGTAGCCTTATGCGCATAGGCTTCTGGTCATCATCTGACGTTACTGAGGGCAAAGGGGGTGCTCTGCCTCAGAGCTTGACGACGAGAGGCGCAAACACCTTGGGGAGTCTTTCCTTGAGTTGAACCTTTAGAGATTCTTCGGCAACCGCTGCGCTTCCTGAGGCCGTCTCCGCCTCGTCATCAGCATCATTTCCCTCATCGTCCCAAGGGACTGACTTGTATAGACCAGCATTCGTACAATAGGCTTCAAGTCCTCGAAATGGGTCGATGTTAGTAAACTCGATCTTGATAGTCCCGTCGCTGGCTACGTACTTCATGCACTGATGGAAGGTGGAAGGAACGATCATGTGCTCATGGATCCATGGTCGTCCCAACAGCATGTTGTAATTTATGTCTGCGTCGATGACATAGTAAGTCACTTCGGTATGGAGATCGCCGATTTGGTACTTCAAGCAAATTTTGTCCAGAGGCTCGCTCTTTCCCGCGTTGAAGCCGCAGATTATTGTGTTTGATATAGTCAGTCGATGCATCAGAATCCTTAGAGTTTGGAGGAGACTCCTTGGGTTAATGCTGAAAGAGGAGCCCGGGTCGATGTGGATGCGATCGACTTTAATGGCACCAACATACCCTGTATAGTATAGAGGCCTATTATGTCGGTTGTTCTTCAGCAGCTGTCTTGTTGGGTGAAGGTGATACTGGGGATCACTTCTACCACACTGTGACAATGTGGGCAGGCCATAGGGTCTTCCTTTTATGGTCGCACCTAAATGAGAAAGGACTCGACGTTCTGCAAGGCTTCGCTGAGCGCATCCCGGGTCTGTTTGGAGACACGGAGGATCTCGAAAAGCGACAATCTAGCCGGAGTATTGGCTAGTTGTGCCAGTATGTCAAAGTTGTAGGGTATGATAGGCCCTGCTGTCGAGTCTTTTCTGAGAAGCTTGTCAAAGCGAACCTCCTTTTGCTTCTGCCTATCTATGGCAGGAGTCTGAGACGGACCTTCCTCCGTTACATCATGAACAGGGGCTGTAGTTGGTGGAGGCGCTGCCTCCTCTGGAGCCTGGTTCTTCTCTTACCGTTGCGCCGAACGAGTGGTCACCAAGGTGTCATCGGTCGAAGCCGAGACCATACAGCATGTCCTGATCTTCTTTTCTTCGATAGAAGGGGTGGTAGGTGCCATCATATCGGAAGTAAGGTCGAGGTGGACCCACATGACCACGCCTCGTAGTGTGGAGAATAGGATGAGCCCTTGAGCATTGTCACGCACTGGTGGAAGATTTAATACTTCCATTGTCACCCTCGGGATGGGGACGACCCCGTCCTATGCCTCCGTGGTTAGGAAACTTCCAAACTGGAGAGTAACCATGTTGGCCGTGACATTCATTTCTTTATAGTCAAGTGATATGACTTTGGCATCGATGAGGCGCTGAATTTATCTTTTCAACACGTAGAAATATCATGTCGAATGATGGACATACTGATGATAATGGCAGTATTTAGGGTTGTCCACCTTCTCCACTTCGTCGGGGAACTTTAGTGTAGGAAGAGACTGCTTGCCACTTTTCGTCAGCATATTGAAGAGTTTCAGCGTATCCTCGTCGTTGAAGGAGTAAGTCTCCCTCGGCTTCTACGCTTCTACAGTCTTAGGGTTCATGGTTACCGAACCTTTGGAGATGTTGATGGTCATTTCTTGCTTGCCTTTTCCATCCTTGTGATTGTTGCTAGACGAACGTCTCCCCTTTTCATCGAGAGAATAAAAGTTCAGTCCCAGGAGCTATGCATCCGGGGCTTTCCTTTGTGCCACATCCGTCTCTGTAATGAAAGGTGTCCACTCTGTGCAAGGAGCAATGTGCCACAATTTTATCGCAGGCAGTATGTTCTTACGGTATGAGTCCATAAGCATGGGGTCGAGCATACCAGGCGGTAGCCTTAAGGCTGCCTGACGGAAGCGCTCAATGTATGCACGGACAGGCTCCTTCTCTCTCTGGATGACCTCTATGAGAGTTAACATTGTCATGTCCATCCCTCCATAGAATCGATCTACGAATTGATTCTTTAGGTCCTCGAACGATGAAATACAATCGTCCGAAAGGTTACAGAACCATTCATAGGCTACCCCCTGCAGAGCTCCTATGAAGATGTTGGTAAAGAGGACGTCGTCCTTCGGCAAGTGCCCTGTCACTGAGGTAAAGTACCTCAAGTATCGTATGGGAGACTCCTTTCCCTTGTAGGGCGTAAGCGTTTACGGATTGTACTTGGAAGAATAAACTACATTGTCCCACTCGGCAGGATATGGCTGCCGAAACCCCATCTTCCGGAGTGCTACTTACTTTTTTTTGGCATCGTAGCGAGCATACAGTCCCTTGATGGCCTACTGTATCTCAGTTGACATTATCTGGCCTGTAGTCAATCGAGTAGACGACGATGGTCCTACCTGATGGACGGCGGGTAGTTAGCTGGATCCATCATTGGCTGCTGGATCGGATGTAGGTGTGGAGGCAGTGGGTACCAAATTCCTCTTGATCTCCAGCATGAAAGAAGAAAGAGTCTGCATTGTGGCATTTAACGTATCTAGGCTCATCTCGAGAGCTTCGATGTATTTCAGCTGGTCAGGTGCTTCGCTATTGTCGACCTTATCACCCTTGGCCATAAATATAGACCTTGTGTATGGATGGATGGAAGGGACAGTAGATCCCTCGCTCTCTGGCTTAGTTGTCCGAGCCTCGTCAACCTGAGGATAGACTGGGAGGTTGCGGTCTTCCTCAGACTCATTGTGGTTGCTATCCCCAGTCTGGTGGCTAGCTGCGCCTGTGGAGGCATCCGTATCGTATGGCTCCTCCTCAGATTAGAATGTGACATTGTCATGAATAGTGGGAGGTTGGCTACCTCCAGCATCTGACGTCGCACCCAACGAAGATTTGGAACGTGTGCATTGGAACATACCTGTACTGGGTACCTTTGCCTTGCTACTCTCAGGCCACTTCTTAGGCTTGCTGGCCGATACGGGAGGATTCTTGGATGACTTCTTGAGAGTTTTACAACCCTGTACCGTATTGCATATGGTGACACGGAGGTCATCTTCTCTCTTGCTCGTCGATCCCTTGTTGCGTCTCTGACGTGCATTCGACGTAGGGTGAAGTCTTTGAAAGACGGAGCATCTCCTCGGTGGTAGTACAGCCGCCTGTTGACAACAGCAGTTAATGGTAATCTAGGTACAAGGATGCCTTGATTTAGGCATGCCCTACGCCGCCAATTCTTCTTCTGCTTTGGACAGCACCAGGTCTTCCATCGTTGTACCCCCATTTTACGTGCAGGGAAGTTGTACGTGGGTACGATCAGAGAGGGTCTAGCGAGGCAGACTCCTATCATGCTTGCAGGAATGCTGCTCACACAAGTCTTTCTCTACGGGATATACCCCCTGGCTTGTATCACGCACAGGAGTGCTCAAGAGATAGAGGGGTTCAGCTGGTCGATGCCTCGGAGTACGGGTACCAGTCTTGTATAAATTTTGATCGGTAGCGCGTGTGACTGTCAACGTGGGCCTTTGGTCGATCATAGGCATGGTACGGTTGTTGCACGAGGCACGTACTGCCTTAGATTTCTTTCTACTTCCTCCAGCATGTGCATAGTATTCAGAATCCAATGAAGGCTCGCCTGATGGGAAGCCGATTCTGTCGAAGACGGATTTTCTTATCGACAATGCTCCCGTCGTGAGGGGTTGAACCAGTGTGCCCTTCCTTCAGCGTTGTTCCTTCGTCAGGCCTGCCATAGAGACACCGTCTTCCTCGCCATACTTTCCCAGGGTGGGAATCGAGCGGAAAGATATAGCTGCAGTAGCCGAAATCTTCTCCAGGGCTTCAGCATTAAGGGGGTTCTGGACCGCAGTTCCCTCCATCGTGCTGCTCTTCGCAACGGCCTTAGGTCTCCAGACACATCGAGTCTTCTTCGGTTTTACAAATCGCTTCGAAGGATTCGACTTTTCATCAGAAATGAGATCTTCAAAGGCTTGTTGGTCGAAGCATACAACCAGCATCTTCTGAAAAGCCCAGCAAGTCATCGTCTGATTGCATCACCGCCTTCTCGTTAGAGGAGAAGGTAGTCCCCACCAGAGTTTCCATTTTGTTCGATATCACAAAAGGTTGAACGAACTTTATTGAACATAAAAAGACCGGTGTACAGAGAAGGAAGTCCTAAACAGGATATTCTAAGTACAAGGAAAAGAGTTTCTGGAAAAGTGTATCGGTGGAGATCGAGCACTGTAGCGGCTCCTTTACTCCGTTAACGATCTAACAACGGGTTGAACTTGCTCTTACTTTCTAATGCCTTTGATGGAACCCTAGGGTTGCCGATCAAGAGGATGCCTGGAGATAGAGATTTGATGTTCGGTGGTCTCTCCTCTTTTGTTGAAGGAAAACTCCTTCCATTTATAAGGGAAGAGAGCACATATGCGATGTACATTAGGGTTTTGAGATATGAAGGAATCTGTCGTTATTACACGATACGGGCTTCTGCGGTGCTGACACGTGGCAAACATTAATATTTTCTTCAATCGAGATCTCTAGTGGTTATCAAAATAACCGAAAGAAGAGACACGTAGCGTGTGCCAATTTGCTTGTTCGGATACAGCCAAGTAAATTTTGGGATTTTATCACAGATTTAGATTCTGATTGATCCTCGTATAAGATTTAAATTAATTTGATAAGATATCAATCATGATTAACCCCAATTCTATCTTTGAGTGAGTCAGTTTAAGCAAACCGAATGGGTAGAACCATGCACCCTGTGCCTCTAGCGAGGTCTGAGTACTGCTGCCCTTCTGGGGCGACGAGTAGACCGTTCTTTTGGAGACAACGGAGCCTCTATGCTTTCAAACAACGAGTGGACTATGTTTCGAAGACGACGGAGCCTCTGTGTGTATGAGCGATGAGAAGGTATTTCGAGCGACAAAATCACTGTGCTTTAGGGCGACGAGTAGGCTTGTGCTTCAGGTTGACGAGGTTACTGTGCTTTTGGTGCGGCAGGCGGACTAGTGTTGGATGCAATAGTATCTCCCAAGTTTTGACAAAAGGTAGTTGAGCTTCTGGGTCGGAGCAGAGTATTGTGCCAATGGAGTTGAGGTAAAAACATCACCAGTCTACGCTTGAGGTTGGCGCAGGAATGTAGTTGCGCCTCTGGATTAAAGGCATTGGCTTTGAAGTCTTCTTTTAAAGAGCACTGAATGACCGCTCCTTAACGAACGACTCCCTCTTAATTTCCACCATTACTTCAGGAATTTCAAGGGGTCCTAGGATATTCTAGGACTTAGTCGAATCAACTTTATTTAATGAGATTCATCGGGCTTAGTCCTAGGTTCATCCCATTAATGTGGGAACTTTGACCGTCGGCCATGTGGCCTGCATTTTGGGCAATTCCCGCCCTATATAAAGGGGGAGTTTCTTCTGAAGAGTCAAGTCTTCTTCTTCTTGTTGTCCTTCAACACCATGCTGGATCCAGACTAAGCTTCGAACGAAGGTTGGCCTTTCCTCAATCAAATTTTGGTTGAGGATTCCTTCGTTCAAAGGGGCTATGCCTTCGTAGAAGAAATGTTGATGAGCCTCAGAATGTGCTGGAACACTTTTCATGAGGAGTTCGAACTGGGCGATGCCTTGGAGGTCTTGGAGGTCCTGACGGCTATCTTGTGGGTAAATGGCCAACTCGGAGAGCCACAGGATGTGCTCTGCCCTGTCCATTCTGGGCTTTGCGGCCTGCTGCGCCTTCTAGAAACCTGGGCCAATACCTGCTTCAGGAAGTTGCTCGCTTCAGCCGAGTAGCTGATGCGCTTTTGAAGGGTTGCGACCGCAAGAAAGTCAGAATACGCTTCACTGGAGATTAGTCTTCCAGTATGCGTACCAAGAATGAAGGGAGCTGCACTTTGACGAAGACTAAACCCTTTGTAGACTCCTCTAGGCTTTACTGAATTTGTAATCGATCCTTTCTAGAAGAATAGGGTTAGTCCTTTATATATATCCTTGATGAATCTGTACTAGACCTTTGTAGACATGATAATAGCTGAACCTTCCTCCATATCTTCTATTTTATCTTTTTTATACTATGTCTGCACATTTGTATTATTTGTGTTGTCATGGAGGAATATTGTCAGCTGAGATTTTTCATGCTTCTATAGATATGTCTATCGATGTTTGTGTGCGTACGTGTGTGTATTGACCATATGTGATAGTTGGCATTCCCGATGTGTTGAAGTTATGCTGCATAACTTATTTGACATGTTGCCACGTCTCATACACGACACAAGAGCGAGGATCATAGAGTTGACACTAACCTACGTATTCCACTTGTTACCCATACGAAAGGTTCGTGGGTCGGTTCATTTATGGATTAGCGGAGTCTAGATAGTGACTTGCATAGAGATATGGATCGCCAAGCCATGGATATGACTTGTGTGATACATAGGCGGAAAAAAACTACTAGACCGTATGAGCTAGCCTACAGCCTCACTGCATTGCCCGGTTATGGGTTCATAGTTTTCCGGTAATGGGTGTGTCACTAGAGGATATATCTGGCAGCGGCCATTGATCGCACATTAGATCACGGTTGGGAGGTATGCTAGTGATGCAAAGTATGGCTAGAGGAAATATCCATCTAGTGGCCCTGACTGCACGTCAGATCCGGTCCGGATGTATACTAATTCATACGAAAGCCTCTGGCAGATGCTATGTTTTTTCCTACCCACTTATACGTTCCAGTATAGTTTTCGACTTGTATTACACCTAGATGGATAGGTTCAGTTTGTGTTGGGACATGGGATAGTGTCTTGCCTCGGAATGGGGGGTCACTCCATATCCTTGTTTGGTTGCTGTGGTGGTCCACTATTTCGATGATGGGATGCGAAACCATGTTATGGCCCAAGCTATTATTACCCCTTGTCATTTTTCATTTACAATTCATTATGGTATTGTTTTTATATATCTTGCTAGTCCTCTGAGGACCTGGTGATCTCCAGGTTATTACTAAGCTCTTAGTATAGACAGGTGGATGGTATGGTTTTGGCTGCAGGGTTCTAGTATTGCTTGTAGTGTTAGTTTATTATTTACTCATGCTTTCTATTTTCTTTCCTGTTATATATTACTCATTTAGCCTAGTTTTTTTTGGACCTCTATTTTTCTTCGGGTCTATTCCAAACTTATATGCTAATGGACTGCAGACTATAACATATATTGTTTGTTCTTGATTTTATTTCTTTTTGTGGATTGAGGTATAGATTAGTTAGCATATATTAGTATACTACTCAATGTACTATGATCAGGATAAGTCTATTAAATTGAGAATACTGATTCTAGTCGTACAGCTGGCATGCTCATGCCTTGAGTTTCTTACATATTTTGGAACTAGAGCATGACATATTTTTGTGGTGGCTCATGCAGGTCATGATTAAATCATTTCAGTTACGTTACTGAACGGAAGGAGCCTGCAATAGGATGGTGTATTAGAATCTCAATCAACAACTGCCATTGAATTCCTTTTGATATCTATTATCGTCCTTGAACCTCGTATTTGTAATCGAACATACCTCTCTTGAACTCCTTGTATTAAATTATTGTCTATTCTAGTTTCAGAAAACCGAACATCTGTGCTTGATGGACTATTTTGTTTATATTGTGTGATAGATGTAAGAGGGATAGAATATTATAGGGAGTGATTGTCCACAGACGCGTAGGATAGAGACACCTATACTTTATGGACCGAGTAGGTAGGAGTAGCACTCTTCTGCGGTAGAAATTTCTGCTTAGAGGACATAAGAACCCATGCTTGATAGAAGTAGGTATATAGCTAAGGTGGGTATAATTTTATAGATATTCTCCTAAAAAAGAAGTTTGAATAGAGTACATTGTAGGATTTATCCCTAACGAGAGATTTAATATTACTAGACTAATCTATGCTACCATTTTCTTAAGATATAACCATGTATAGAAGTACTAGAGGGATTTTTATCGAGTGCTAATATCATGATAGGTAACCTAGTTATAGATAGAGTATGAAGGTTTAAATTAGGCTAGATGACTATTTCTACATATGGTAAGACTAGCCTTGAAACGATCTATAAAACACCATGACTAGAAGATTGACCAATAGGTGTGTGTATCTGTTCAACTCAGCCTGGACCCTTGTCTAGTAGATAGGTGCAAAATTTCAAGTGTACTTGTAAGAATTGAATAGCATATTGATAGCTAGAAGGAGTAGAGTATTGTCTTCCTTCTATCCTATTAAAGACCTGGCCTATATAGGAATAGTATTGAATTAGTAATAATTTTTTTATATAGAATCATTGACCAATAGCACCATAATGGTACTTAGGACTCCATAGAAAGTCTTGATTTCATTCCGCAATAGCGAAGTTTTTATTCTTCTAAGGAATTATATCGTACTAGAACATTTCACTAGTAGGACCATGACCTTGACCTCGTTACTTAAGCTAGATCTAAGGTTACCTTATTTCCTGATAGGTTATATGAACTTAGTAGTAGAGTCCTCTAGAAATCATGTTTGATTAGTTTCTTTATATCATATTTCACGTTTTAATTTTGAGGATAGCATGTAAGACCAATGAGACGGCCAGAAGAACACCTTCAGCAGAAGGTCGCCTTGTACCAGATGAAGGAGCTTCCGACTTGTCATCATTCAGCGAGATTACCGAAGAAGACTAGGACAATGCTTATAGTGTGGATCTGACCAGCACCGTGCCGTGGAGTGTCCACAGTAGAGCGACAGACCACAGCATCTAGCTCCGAGGCTAGCATTACCAGCACAACTAGGACCGAGACCACCTGCTCAAACGACTACAGTTCCGAGGCTGCCAGCACCTGGAGAACAGAGAATTGGCTATGCTTATGTTATGGCACCAATAGAGAATGAGCCTAAGAGAATCGATGTAGCTGGTGTTATCTTAGTGCACCTATTATTGATTTTAAGGCTATATTATTATTTTTATTTTTATTTCGTAGCTATTCTTAGAGTAGCCACTTCACCCTTAACTAAGAATTTGGAAGATTCTTACGAGGAGAAGTTACATAGCCATGCTTAATAGGACTAGGTAAAGAACTAAGGTGGGTAGAATTCCATATATAGGAATATTAGAGAGATTACCATATACTAGGAATGATTAGCCGATCGTAAGGCCTAATTTAGGGTGATTTCTTGTTAGCAGCCTAAGGACATAGATTGTCATAGTGCAGTTAGTGTGTGTATGTGTCTATATATATATATATATATATATATATATATATATATATATATATATATATATATATAAGAATTTGGAAGATTCTTACGAGGAGAAGTTACATAGCCATGCTTAATAGGACTAGGTAAAGAACTAAGGTGGGTAGAATTCCATATATAGGAATATTAGAGAGATTACCATATACTAGGAATGATTAGCCGATCGTAAGGCCTAATTTAGGGGTGATTTCTTGTTAGCAGCCTAAGGACATAGATTGTCATAGTGCAGTTAGTGTGTGTATGTGTCTATATATATATATATATATATATATATATATATATATATATATATTTATATATATATATATATATATATTACTCTCTCTCTCTCTCTCTCTCTCTCTATATATATATATATATATATATATATATATATATATATATATATATATATAAAATATATATATATATATATATATATATATATAGAGAGAGAGAGAGAGAGAGAGAGAGAGAGAGTAATATATATATATATATATATATATATATATATATATATATATATATATATATATATTTTATATATATATATATATATATATATATATATATATATAAAATATATATATATATATATAAAAATATATATATATATATATATATATATATATATATATATATATATATATATATATATATATAGAGAGAGAGAGAGAGAGTAAGTCTAAACCTAGCCATAGGATGTATTACTATCTTGATGCGATATAGCATATATTTTCTATATTTGAAATAGGGGTGTCATATATTTTAATGATAGGATATATATGCTTAGAATATGAAAACCTAGCTTTTGAAAATTTAGAACCCATTAGTTTTAGCTACCACTAAAAATCCTAGATGACTAGTTTCCTTTATCCTATTAGTTGGTATAATTTCGAGGACGAAATTCTTTAAGGTGGGTACGTTATAAGTCTCTGGAATTTTTAGAGTTTTTTATTTATTAATATTTTGTTTAATATAGTTATTAATATATATTTTTCCACTTTCATTCATGATCATAAAATGTACTCTTCCGTAGCTTTGATTTTTGGAGCACAAGAAATGTCAATCTCTAGAAACTTCCTTCATGTGTTTTAACCTAGACAAGTTTATCTTCGATTTGGAATAACATGTCCCACTCAAATATGTCTTCTTGTATTCTTTTTTTTTTTTTGCACAACTTCGGGATCAATTTAGGCCACGAAGTTATCTACTATGAGACTTGTCGTAATTTCCAACTTAAATTTCGGACTCGACATCGATCCAACCTAAACGCCCCAATATATGATTTTGACTATCTTTGAGCCTACTACACACATACCTATGGTGTACCACTCAATTGAGTACCCATGTGCTACTTATTTTCAAATGGCACATAAGACCCTTTTTAGTCATTTTGGTGTTTATTTCACTTAGAAATTATTCCAGGGCCCAACCCTAACCAACCTAGCCTAGTGGGGACCACCCTATGTTGCCAACCTATAATATAATCATTTTATTTTGAATCTATATGAATTATGCACAGCCATGTGCACAAATTCATGCATCTTTGACCACAGTCAAACATCCTATCCAATTAAGGAAACCCTTTCCACTCAAATTTAAATTGATTGATTGGAGGACCAAATAAACTCCAAATCTAATCAAACCAAATCTTATATTTCCACAAATCAAAAGAGAGAAAACCTGTATATAAAGAACCTCCCTATAGCAGCCTACATTTCTTTCCCATACCAAATCCGCCCACCTCTGTCAATAGGTCGACGCCCACCAAGCCAGGGCCGACCACCACTTCCAACAACTATTCTTCGACTTGTAAGCCATCTAGGGCCGACCACCGCAGCCTTGACGCTGCCAAGGCACCCCTCCATCATCCGAAGGAGTCTCGAGGCCTAGCATAGCCCTACGAGTCGCGACAGTCGCCAAAAGTCGACCCGACGTGCTGTCCGAAAATTACAGCAGGTACGTCATATTGCGAATATTTTTCTCCACTTCTAGAAATCTAAACCTCACAGGACAAAAATTCTAGGTTCCCCTATGTGTCTACTACCTTCCTATAAAGTTTCATATGAAATTTCTTTCTAAATAGGTCGGGGCACACGTTTTACCCAAGTGTGTCCAGATCTGGCACTGTTCATTGAGGGATGGATCGAGACTATTTAGATTGATCTTTACCATAAATATCATATATGATAACGATCGTATTTTGATTACCTACAACTTTTGTTCAATGACTTTTTTCAAAATTTTGTTGTTTAATGCCCAAATAATTCGATCTTTGAAGGATAAAATTCTGCCGTAAAACGAACTATCGACATTACCATCTTGTGAGTCCCAACTAATTTTATATGCATCCAATGCTCCATACCAATGATCCTAGACTCATGATCATGAATATTTGTTAATTTAAGTAATTTTTTACTATTTATTTTGGAATATTAAAGTTTGTTATTTATGGTTAAGCAAGTTCTAATAACGTTGATTTATCAATGTGGATCTTAGTTTGACCATGAGTTGATTTATAAATAGTTTTTAAGCAATAATTATTACATAAAAAGTATTTTTCGAATATTATTGATTTATTCTCGAATTAATACTGAATATATTATATATTATTTTGTATAATTTTATGTTATATCTAAAATTTTACTAAGAATAACTATATGGTAAATGACTAGTATTTAAGATAAATGGTTATAAAGATTGTATTAGTATGTGATTTATGGTGATAATATTAGTATGGGTATTAATATATATTAATATTATTTATAGGAGTTCATGAGATCAAGACTGCAGAAGTTGGAATCGGCTCCATAATCTACACTGTCGCGGCGATTCCAGGCAACATACCTTACCATCTTGCACTCGTACTGGATTCATGATGTTTGTGTGTTTCTTAGTATTTTACATTAGTAGAATGCGTCCAAGTATGACTTGGGTGCCATCGATATGTCTATCTATGCTTTTGTGCGTGCGTGTATGTGTTGACCATATGTGATAGTTGACATTCCGATGTGTTGAAGTTATGTTGCATAACTTCTTTGACCTATTGACACGTCTCATACACGACACAAGAGTGAGGATCATAGAGTTGGCACGAACCTATGTTTTCGACTTGCTACCAATACGGATGGTTCGTGTGTCAGTTCATTTATAGATTAGCGGAGTCTAGATAGTGACTTGCATAGAGATATGGATCGCCAAGCCATGTATACGACTTGTGTGATACATGGGCGGGAAAAAACTACTGGGATGTATGAGCTAACCCACAGCCTCACTGGATTGCCTAGTTATGGGTTTATAGTTTTCCGGTTATGGGTGTGTTACTAGAGGATATATCTTGCAGCGGCCACTGACCGTGCGTCAGATCACCGTTGGAAGGTATGCTAGTGATACAAAGTATGTTTAGGGGATTTTTCCATTCAGTGGCCCTGACTGCGCATTAGATCCAGTCCAGATGTATACTAGTTCATGCGAAAGCCTCTAGCGGATGCTATGCTTTATTCCTACCCACTTATACATTCCAGTATAGTTTTCGACTTGCATTACACCTAGATGGATAGGTTCTGTTTGTGTTGGGACGTGGGATAGTATCTTGTCTCAGAATGGTGGGTCACTCCATATCCTTGTTTGGTTGTTGGGGTGGTCCACTGTTTCGATGATGAGATGCAAAACCATGTTATGACTCCCTGTCATTTTTTATTTATAGTTCATTATGGTATTGTTTTTATGTACTTGCTAGTCCCCTGATGACCTGGTGATCTCTCCAGGTTGTTGTTGAGCTTTTAGTATAGACAGGTGGATGGTATGATTTTGGCTGCAGGGTCCAGGTATTGCTTATAGTGTTAGATTATCATTTACTCGTGCTTTCTAATTCCTTTCCTGTTATATATTGCTCATTTAGCCTAGTATTTTTGGACCTCTATTATTCTTCGGGTCCATTCCAAACATATATACTAATGGGCTGCAGACCATGATATATATTATTTTTCTTGATTTTATTATTATTATGGATTGAGATATAGATTTGTTATCATATATTAGTATAATACTCAGCGTACTACGATTAGGATAAGTCCATTAAATTGGGAATGCCTATTCTAGTCGTACAGCTGGGATGCTCATGCCTTAGGTTCCTTACATATTTTGGAACTGGGTGTGACATATCGAGCTATGTCAAGATCAAATTTTTGGAGCCTTTAACAAAAAAAGTCAAGGAAAGGGCATTTCGAATAATCAATCTCGTATTGACAGTGAGAAGACCGATGGTCAAGACTCACAAGACAGATGGCAAGTTTCAGCCCAAGTATGAGGGCCCCTTCGTGGTAGAGTATGGATTCTAACGGTGCCTACAGGCTTGTGAAACCTAATGGAGATCTGCTAATGATGCTGATCAACGATAAGTTTCTAAAAAAGTACTATGTCTAGTCCTAGCATGTACTTTTTTTACCTATAGCGGACTCTAGTTAAAAGTGCTGAGTTTTCTTCGCTGTGTCCTAACCTCAGCAAAATTTATGCCAAAATGCCTCGGATACTATATCCCTAGTAAGGATCATAAAATATGCCCTCTAACTATCCCTTCGTCAAACAAATCCTAAAAGAGCCCAGCTGCTCCAAGACATCTCCTTATAATTTTTTCCAGCAGAAAACAATCATGTCCAAATCACCTCTGAATTGTTCTCTACATCCCTACGGACTTCTATCTTATCATGTTCGTATAACCTCTGAATAAGATACTTATGAGTCAATGTATACCACGTACACATTACCTCTGAGTAAACATTCTGATTTATCAACCTCTGGTCGCTACAACTCCACATGAAAACATCCACATCCATATCACCTCTGAATTATTTTCTGCATCCCCACAGAGTCATATATTTCTACGTCCGAACGACCTCTGAGTAAGATAATCTGCTACTATGCAATGTTTACCACATTTACAATACCTCTGAGTAAACATTCATGTCAATCTATTTTCCACCACCACGTCTATAATACCTCTGATGGTGTTAGCCAAATCTTAAAACTTAATATTTGTGTCTAAATTTTAGATGCACAAAAGATGTTAAGTCCACAAAAACTTCCCTAGCAGAATTACTCCACCCTATCACAAAAATTAGGAATAAAAAGGGGTCTTTATTTCTTTAAAATATAAAGGAAAAAAGAAAACTACATTGCAAAATGTTCCATCTGAAAGGAATAAGAACAAAAGACAAAAAAAGAACAAAAAGAAAGCTAAGGATCGGCACACAGTTCGCCAATGCGATGCTTCAGAGCTTCATCCCGGGCCTAAACGTTCACTAAAGCCCAACGCTTCGCTTCCCGGTGCAGCACCGCCTCATCCTCGAAGGCGATAAATTCTGCGCACTTGGCGTCCAACTCGGTCTTCTTCTCGGTCAAACTGGCCACATACCGAGCATACTCCTCCGTTTCATGACAAAGGGTTGCCTGCTTGGCAGCCACCTGTTGTGACTCTGTGGACAGTTGATTCCATTGCTCCTGGAGTAAATAGATTTTCTTATCAATCTCTGCCACACGCTAGTTCAGGGTCTCCTGTAGGCTGACCTGAGTCTCCTCAGCAACTGTAAGCTCATGCTCCTTGGTGCCGGCTTCGACCAGGTCGTGCTCCAGAGCTGCTCGGTTGGATGAATAGACAGACTGGCTTCAGCAACCTCCGCCATCCGCCAGCTCTACTCCTCCACTATAAGAGATTTGAGATTATTTTCCAGGAGGACTTGGATCTCAGTTAAGCGATTCTCCAATTCATCAACCGACGCCTCCAAGGCATCAGCCATAGCCTCATGGCCCGGGTGGGATCTTATAACCGCCACCTACAATACTGTTGAAGTCTTGGCCACCGTAAAAGTCTGACCATGCTCTAGCACGTTCGATGTACCTCACTTTAAGATGGTGTAAAATATCTCAATGATGAGGTTCACATAGTCACATACCTCGACTGATAACATCGACGTCATTAGAGGTGCAATTAAGAAGGGACTCACGGAAGACTGAACCACAACAGCCACAGAGATGGCCAGGCTCGGCGCAGGGCACAAAATAGTCGCTCCGTACGATGTAACGGTCCCGAATGGCTGCATGATGGCTACCTTTTGAGATACCCAAGCCGATGGGACCTCGGAGCCTTCTAATACGGGTAATGAGCTGGATTCCCCTAAAGCAGGGATCCCGACTGACGCTTGCTACACCACCACCGATACAGACGATGATTCAAGCCCCTAAAGGATCGCACCTGTAGTTATCCCGGAGCTAGGGCACTTGGGCACGATCTCCAACTACCTCATCATATTTAGGCATAGAACCTGAGACAGGAGCCTTGGGGAAAGAAATAACTTCCTCCTCCACCTTTTCCACCGGAACATCATCCTCAACCACCAGGTTTTGAGAAATGGTAACGTTCTCTTCATCCCGAGGCCTAGGTTCAGTAATGGTTTCCTGTTCCTCCGTCCCAATAGTGGACTTCACGGGGATTTCTCGTTCTACCCCATCAGCCACGGTAGGGACCTCTTCAACTCGAGCCTTCGGATCCCTATCATCTTGCTTAGGATCATTGGTTGTTCTTCAGAATGAGCTTCTGCTTCCTTCCTAGGTTCATCATGGGATCTGTCAGCGATTTCCTTAACAGCTATCCCAACACCTGCAGCAGGCCGCTCTGGTCTCAATAAAGACCCTTCCTGCTACGTACCTGCAAGAAAAATAAGGTTACTGTCAGCACCGAATTATATACATTCGTGAATAAAAGGAAGGAGATACCTGAAGGGACCATCAAAGCCTGGCCAACGTTGCAGGCTGCCAATAGATCTCTAAAGTCATCCTCCGTGAAGTCAAAAGAGGTAGGGATCTCAACCCGAACTCCGGTTGATTGGGTTTCCCCTTCTTGTGGATATAAGACATGAGGAGGAATAGGCACCTCAAAGGAGGTGATGACTTCCTTTTTAGGAAATTTGCCCAAATCCTGCTTTAAAGACTTAGATTTTCTTCGCCACAGCCTGCATGTAAAGAATATAAAGACGAAATGAGCAACTCCTGCGGTATATACGTCCGTTACCTTCATAGGGAAAGTGTATTCGCACCCGTTACCTTCATAGGGGACCGTCCTTTCTTTTCTTCTACAGGTGAAGAAGGAAATTTTACAACTCCTACGGGCTTAGCCACCACGATTTTTCTCCTTTTTGAGTCAGAGGAGTTTACTCTTGTTTGACGAGTGTCCGCAGGTTCCTCCAGCGGGTCCTCTGTCTTTTTCCTCTTGTGGAGCCGATGCCCTTACAACTACCTGAGCATCCGACGGCGTATACGTTCGAGCCTTCCTAATTGTGGTTGCCGACACCTCGAGCTTGGTCCTAGAGATGAAGTTATTCTCTTGATCATAACTAGGGGGAAAGTGTATTCGCCGAGCAATAGAAATTCATGACGGAGTATAAAATATGAGGCTTAGGATTTCGCAACAGCGCCGTGAAGCGTGCTCCTGTACACCCAACAATGTAATATTGCCAGGCCCGTGCTCCATCCAACAGGCTCTCGGCGTACCCCAGGCTAGTACTCGGATTGTTCAACATCAACTCGCTATAGCTAAATTGGCGGGTGAAGCGGCTTGGAAAATACGGTTCGAGGAATACGTGATTCTTATACCGATAGGCTAATTGGGAAGGTCGGATACACTGTATCCAGCAAAATCCTTATGGTGGTAGATTAGAGGCATCAACACCCATGTCCTCCAACTCCTTGTCTTCCTCAAACCCCAGGTAGAAAGGAAGAATCTTGAAAAAATCCCATCAATTTAGATAGGATAATACCTTTCAGCATACCGAGACGCGGATATGGAGCCACTTCCTTCTGCAGTAGCGATGGATGAAGGCATCCCCCTCATCATGGCCTTCTTCCATACCAGGGCTCACAATGTTTGAATGGTGTAAGATAAACCAACCCATCAAATAGTCGTAAGGCAGCTCTATCCGAAGAAAATTCCCCCTCTTTCCCTCTAGATGAAGGATCCTCTATACAAATTAAAGCAAATCCTGCTGAAGGGTGAGACGATAGTGGAGAGCAGAGCCAAATGATGGCAAAAAGCCTACTTCACAGCAGGCAAGATCAAGTTCTTGGTCACTCTCTCGACCGATCCGGACCCTCTAGGGAATACATAATCTCGAAGCCATATCATCAAATAGGCAGCTAACACGGTTTTCGGGGAGATCTTGTGCATAATATGCCTAAAGTAACTATAGATATCGAAAGGAGGCTCTCCTTCCTCATTTATCTGGGGACTCTTCTCGCCCAGGTCCTTCATCTGAGTAACAATATCTTCACAGGGAGTACCCAAGCGAATGGTGATGTGATGTTTTTTGGATTATCATGATGTTGGGTAAAAATATAATCCCTCCAAGCAGTCACATGGGGGAAAGCCTTTGTCTTGTCATTCTGCTGACATCTGTGATGATGGCACATCAACTATTTCTACACATTCATCATCTTTGGCTCCTTCGCCTCTAGAACAATGAGCTCCTCATTGGTAGGAGTCTACTCTACATAAGGCTCACTCCCTAGAGAAGTTTAGAGACTGCATATATCTCGTGAAGTGCTAAACCCATTTCTCCTCTGGGTGTGTACAACATCCCAGTATAGGGATTATATAGCTCAAAGAGAGCCAAAAACATGTGTTGGTTCATCTCCACTCCAAACTGGATAGCCAGAATAGCGTAAAACAAACCAAGCTCCTTGAGCTCATCTCCATATTTTGTCAATATCCATAAAGTCCGATCATGCCATTTTGGTTAATGATAGCACCAACCTTCGACCCAAAAATCACCTTTCGTGTATGAAACCTTGGCCTCTAGTAGACGGTTAGCAAAAGTGGAAGCACCAAAAGCAAAGGTGCCCGAGGACACATCGCTAAGTATACACCCAGGGCACAACACACGAAAAGAGTAAGATGGCCCATCTTGTACATAAGTAAAAACATCCTTTTGGTGGGAAATGGAGTTGATCTTAAAAGACCCGACAAGCGCTTGCCCTTGGGTTGGGGTAAGTTCCCAGTCCATCTGCATTTCGAGGCCAAGCAAGTGAAATAAGACAGCGGCAGCTGGCGCTTAGTCTTTGGCACATAGAAGGATACCCTTTGCGTTGAAGTACCAGTCAATTTTTTCTTCAATATCCGAGCTTCGTAAGAAGCCAACCTATCCACAAAGAGAAATTGAGGCTTCAAATAGAAGGTGTCAGCAGTGCCAGCTATAGGGATCTGACCCCCTCCATCATGCGATGGAGAAAAGCGAAAGGTTGTGCTTTAATCAGAGCCATCCTCTCTGGAGCCTGGTCCTTCATAATAGCAGCCTTGGCGGGATCAACTACCTTTTCGTTAAAGTCCAAACCCACTTGGCAAAGAGAGTTGTCAAACAAGATCTCATCCAACAGGGTCACAACCATAGACACTGTAAAAAAAGTGAGTAATAGTTAAAAAAATGTCATAAAGAAAATAAATGACTTAAAACATGTACCATTTCTCGACGGTGCATAGACTCGGTAAAGATAAGCCCTAGTGCAACACAAGATAAAGCTTTCAAGGCAATATCTATGTGCACTAACAACATGCGCATAGTAGTTACACACCAAACATGCAAAGCTGTGCAACAACACATCTCCCGGATAAATTGTCCATGCGCATCTACAAGGCTATGCTTCAGCACATCTTCCGGACAAAAGTTTATGCACATCCATAGAGTGAAGCCTTAGTGCATCTTTAGGACAAAGTCCACGCGCGTTGGCGAAGTAGAGCTCCGGCGCATCTTCAGAACAAAGCTTCTCAGCATCGTCCATGCGCGTCAGCAGTAAAGTTGGTTGGCACGTGTTCCAGATAGTCACCCATCCATGTGCCTACTCGTGCACGAGTGTCTATGTGTTCGATAGACGTGGCTACCCACCTATGACCTCCCTATGGACGTCGGGATGGGTTGATTCAACGACCGACAGCGCTTCGACGACAGTTTCAACGACCGGTTTCTTCCCTTTGCCTTTACTCGAACTAGCAGCGAAACCTTAGTAGATATGGGCACCATAGAGGAATAACAAGGGTTTTTCAGTATGAAGAAGGAGATCAGAAAAATCAAGTAAAAGATTTCTCTCGCCCCCCCCAAGGGCCTATTTATAGGCACAAAAGGACATGTGGCCCGATAAGAACAGAAATGCGTAGCCGCCGCTTCGTAGATTGAGCCGAATCAGTGAACTGTATCCAAATAAAGATTTGACATCCTGTCAGATAGGCCATGCGCCAAGAAGTCCAAGCACCAAAATAGGCCATGTGCTATATGACGACCAAAACCCAAGCGCCAAAGATTCTATTGCTCATGCTTCTTTTTCAAGGTGTTTCAAAACTTGATCAAAGTTTTAAAATTTTGAAAGGGGCCTTGTAGAAGCATGGAAAAGTCAAGCCATGTACCTCACAAATCATGTGAATCTACAAAATAGGTGCAACCAGCCACTACTGCGCCAACCTCACATGCGCCAAAATGGCCATACTCCTAAAGGCACTCAAACTATCACTACATCATTTAATGCAATGCAGATAGCTATACAAAGTAAGCGCCTCAGAGTACGTACATGCTTCGTGCGTCTACTGCTCATGCGCCCATCATTTAGGTGCATTAGGGCAATTTGAGATAAAGACAAAAATACTTCGAAGTACGAGTTGACAGCCAAACGTTATCACTTACGTCAGCGTCATTATTTTCAATTACTAGAGTATAGTTATTCACTGCAACCTCGCATGCGCCCTTAAGGAAATGTACCCCCAAGAGCCATATGCCAATTTTTTCATGTGCTAAATCATATAGGCACATCAAATGTTTTCTGTTAGAACAGTTTGGGATCTTCGAGCCATCAGCATGTGTCATGTGTCAAACGACTCGGTCATGCCTATGACGGGTGTCAACCGCCCAAGATCCTACCAACAACCATGGCCATGTGGTCATCAGGTGCGGCACATGCGTGCAGTTGCAACAGTATTCTGTTTAGAGATGTTATGTGACAGCAAATCTCATGCGCACAGGACATGCCTAAATCTATGAGCATATAGCATATGTGCGTAAGGGTTGGTTTTTTCATCAGCCTATAAATAGAAGGATTCTTCCTTCATTTCGAGGATGAAGTCAGAATGATTCTATCTAGAGACATCCAGAGAGTCATAGCAAGTTCTTCTCCTCGTCAGACCGTCAACGGAGTAAGGAACCCCCTACAGTGTTCAATCTCCATCGTCATACTTCTCCAGAATTATTTGTACTTAGATTTTCTGTTTAGGACTTATTTTGTACTTTTTTTGTTTGTAATATAAAAGTTCTTCAACTTTTTGCTCATGGCAAACACCCATAAGTCTAATTCTAAAAACATGGGTAAAATGATAATTTTGGGTCAAAATGATGTCTATCGTTGGACTCGCTTTATACCGAAAAGCATGCCAAACCTAATGGTCTCTAAATTCAACAAAATATATGTCTACAAGTCCATTTTTGATACAAACTCAAAGGTATGTCCAAATTTGGATTTCGATGAGCCAATCACAAAAATATCCGTTGAATCGGATCATAGGGCCCGTGAAACGGCAATCCGAGCAACTATCTCAAAATTGGACCAAACTTGGCTCACAGGTCCAAAAAATGCTACGGGTCCAATGGCGCAAGTTTTATTGCGAAGTAAGAAGTGTAAACAAAGTAATTAGAGAAATTACAAAATTACCTATACAGTAATTTTTGACGGATACGGGTCGAATTCGTAGCCCACAGGCAACCAATTCGAATTCCATCAAAGCCCACATGTGCACAAAGTACGTACGCACATTTCAATGCAGTCGTTTCATGACCATTCATCCATTTTGTCAGGATGGACTCTGTTTCATGAAGTTTTTGATTTATGAAGACAATTTTTCTTCCAATTTGGAACTAAATTTAAACAACTAATAAATAACTAAAATAAAAGTAAAAATTAGATTTTGTTCGTGTTTAAGTTCTCTAAAAGGCTATTCAAACATAATAATAAAATTCACGATACTCTGGTCGCAAATAGACATCAAACATGGGGTTTCGGGTCACGAAAATCTATCATTATGACAATTGGTTTTCCTAAATTTCTAAGAATTTTCACGAACTATACAGGCCAAACTAAAATAATCTGTTTGAAGACCTTCATAGAGGTTCAACTAGACAATCTGCAAAAAATATGGTTAAAGAAAAGCTCGAGTATAGTAGAAGAAAATCGATAGCAAATAGGGGTACCATGAGGTGTTACTTCTACGATTGCAGCTGCTCTGTTGTGCTGCAGTTACTGTGTCGGCTGCTACTGTCTTACTAGCTCTCGGCCATCTCCGATGATAGAGCGAGGACGTAGGGCAGTACGGCACAGGGATGGGTTGGTACAGGCTAGGGTTTATGTTTTGAATTTTTTTAAACAAAACGTATATATATATATAATATGAATTTGAATCTGTCATGACCCGCATCCGAATATTCGGGTACGAGTACGTGGGCTACGCCCAGCCTATGCCACAGTATCAGTAGTAGTACGCTGTCAAGTACCCCATAATATATCTAAACAGCTCTATGATCCAGTAAAACATCATGTACTTAAATTACATACAGCTAAGGAAGATATGAAAGAAAGACAACAATAGAATCTGTAAAATGATCATACATATCAAGAAATGTATCGAAGATATATCCGGTGAACAAGACATAAATCTAGAAAAGAATATGACCTAGAGCTCTTAAGAGGTCAACTCACTATCCAAGAGAACGTCGAGATATGTCATCATGAAGTCTAGAGTATGGAGCATAACATTACCTAAAAATAGTTATCCAGTCAGGATTGGAACGAGCACATCACTAACAAAAGTTTGCAGTAAATGATAAAGACTATATAACAGTAAATAGAGAGAATATACGAGAACAAGTAAAGTGTACTTGAAGTAGCATGGCATGGTAAAACTGTAAACATGAGCGAGAAAGAGTAAAACAGGTTATCTCATGTACGAGAGTCAAGAATCTGTACTAACTATATGAGTAAGTACAAGCTTCGACATATGACCGGCTTGGGAACTTGCACAAGGTCTACTGGCCTGTTTAATCATACGTAAGGTGTATGATTAACACTCACAAGGAACTATACATGCACAAGGAGGGTATTGACCACGTATCTAAACTACTACTCCCTGCCCCTGACTGATATAGTGGATCCAACCATGACACATTATGACACGGATTCTCTGAGAAGGTTGCGAGCCTTCTTAGGAATCGTGTCTATACAATGCACAAGAACAAGGACAACACATACACAAGATATACCATGACACACAAGGAATAACATCTCATGACGGGATCCTAACAATACCAATCCGTGTGACCAATATGTCAAGAAATCAAGGATATCTATACTAAATACACGAAACATAAAAATAATATAAATATGAAATTATCATAGAATGTACTCGCCTCAATTTATTAGAGTCGGTATACGTGACACGAATATATCGACACGAAATAGGTACGATGCTATGATCCACAAGTTGGTCCCAAACGACGGCACAGACTGTCCCATCGAGTCCAGAATAGTCCAAATAGCCTAATTTGGTATATAGAAGCCCAAAATCAGAGTTCGCAGCGATATTCGAATCAAGAAAAAGGAAACGACTATAATAGTTGCGATTGAATTAAAAGGAAAAAGAATAACTGTATACATATAACTAACTAAAAATTCATTTATAATATTTAGAAACTATATTTTGTTAATCACAATATTTTAGATAATATTTTGAAAAATATTGGAATTCATTTTAGTACAAAATCCCCAATTTGTCAATGTGATATTAGGTCACAATTTAATAATAATAATTTTTTTTAGAAATACAATTACACATTTTTGTAAATCCAAACAATAATACCAATAATCCATAATAAAATAATAACATACAAACATATATACACATATTATACACAACACCTAATATACTGTCTATAGAATAATACAAACATATCCAAAATCTCAAGTAAACAAATCCCAAAATTTGTTAGTCTAAATAACTATTAAATAATTTTATATATATATATATATATAATATATAGATATATAGATATATATAGATATATATATAGATATATTTATGTATAAAAGAAAAATTATATATATATATATATTTTATGTTAAGTATATATATATATATATATATATATATATATATATAGATATATAATATATAATACTATATTTTTTTTTTTTTTTTTTTTTTTTTTTTTTTTTTTTTTAAAAAAAAAAATATATATATTATATATATAATTATATATATATAATATATATATTTAATTTATTTATTTATTTATTTTATTTATTATTTATTTATATTTATTTATTATTTATTTATATATTTATATTTATAATTTATATATTATAAATAAATATATATTTATTTTATATTTATATAAATATATATATATATATAATTTATATATATATATATATATATATATATATATATATATATATAATAATAATATAATATATACTCACACTCAATATAATATATATAAATATATATATATATATATATATATTATATCTATATATATTATTATATTATATATACTATATAAGATCTATATATATATATAGAATAATAATATCTATATATATTATTATTATATATATATAATATTATATATATCTATATATATATATATCTATATTTATTTTAGATTATTTATGTTATTTATATTTAGATATATATTTATATATTCTATATATTTAATATAAATATATATATATAATATTATATATATATATATATAATATATATATATGTTATCTATTTTATATTATATATATATAATATATATGATATATATAAATATATATAAATGTACATGTATACAATGTTATACACATGCCCTTATAAAATTTAACAAAATAATTTAAGACATACTACAGCCCATAAATTTACTGAATTTTGAAAGATTTTACTAAAAGGCAATCCAGCCATTAGTCCTGTTATTAACAGAAGTCAACTAACTAATCCAACTCTATTATATACAACAAACAATCCTAATACTAACCATCAGTAATATATGTAATTAATAGTAGGTCATAACCTACTACAATTTATGTAGAAGCAAATAGGGTCTCTCGGGCCCAACTATCATTGCCTTAACCATACAATAATAATATTAAAATTAACTATCACAACAGGTAGTAATATTAAAATTAATCATGACTAAAAACTATTAGCTAAAATAAAGGAGAAAGGTCGGGTCTGTCATTCCCACCCCCGGCTTTCAATTTGTTTCTTCTTTCCAAAATCATTTAAATTAAACTAAGAGAGGGCAACTGGCCACTCCCAACATTTCAATCGAAAAGTTCCTAAATCCTTCACGAGAGAAAAAAGAGGAGAGAGGGGAGATGAGGGGGCGCTTACAGGTCGTTTCTCGGTGGAGGAGAGCCGGGCGGAGCCACGGTTCAGAGGAGGTGGTTCGGATCTTGATGTCGGCACTGTCGAGCTGGGGCCAGAGCTCAGTTGGGCACGACGCACGGGCGGCTACGGAGAGTTAGGTCACCGGTGGATCTGGGTTAGGATGGCACACCTGGGGGTTGTTCCAGCGCAGAGGAGTGGGGGCGATGGTAAAGAAGGTCCAATCAAAATCGACCACAATGGCGTAGGGAAGCCGCGGAGACCGAAGCTCGGTTGAGGACCGGTGGGATAAGGATCAGAGGAGGAGCGACACTAAGTGCAGATGACGTCTAGGTCGTCGGCTCTGGCCGTCGCTGGAGATATGGCCGGGGGTCGAACGACGGGGCATGGCGGATGGTCGACAAGGTTAGATTAGGTCTCTCCTTTCTTCTTTCTTCCTTTTTTGTGTGTGATGAGTTTGGAGATGATGATGGATGATGGCTGGAGTTGGACGGTTGTAACGGGAGGCAGGATTCGTAAGAACGGGAGGTCAGGGTCATTGGTCGAACCATGGCCGGGGGTGACTGTGTTGGCGACTGAGAATGGGGTGTTGGGGCAGCAGATGGTGGTCAAGACTATGGTGGTGGTCATGGTAGGTAGAGGAGGGAGGTGGTTGTTGTTAGTGCCGGGGCACAATTTTTCGATGGAAAACTGTGAATTTGAAACAATTGTAAGAACAATGTTCCAACGCAACACTTCTAGGAAGGTTGCGTAAGTATGACGAAGATCTAAAAAGATCTCGTCATTATATTACGAGAATCTAAAAAATTTCATATTCCACAGCAGCATATGATACACGAGAATCTAAGAAGATTTCGTAATCACAGCAGCGAACAAAATGACAGGCGAAAGATGGAAGATGGTCTGCTGGGGTGAATGATCACCGTTGCTCAAAGCTATATTACCCCACACGAATAGCTTCCAGGAACCAGCAAGTTCGTCGGAGAACCTTGGAACACTTCTGCTCTTCTGACTTCTCGGATCGTACACGGACTCCCGTATAAAAGCAACGCTGGTGCAAAGCTTCTCTTCTCTCTCACAGACTCTGTTTACTTGTGTTTAAGAAACACATGTAAACTTTTGTGACTCTATGAATGTATTCTGTATTATATTTCTGCTTGTGAGAGAGAGGAGACCTTATATAGGCCCGAGTAGCAACTGTCCGGTTAGCACAATATTCGGGACGTGGTAATAACCACTCCAAACGTGCAGTAACCGCTCAGATCATGCACAGGCACGATCTGAAGCAAGTTGCGCCACTCTGGCACCCAGCGTACCTTGCATACTGTGCACTGAGCTACTTGTGCCAACCTGCGCCACTACGCGTACTGCACCACTGCGCAACCTACGCAATCTGTGCGACCTGCGGCACCTTGCGCCACTCGCGTAACGTGCACAACGCACGCCACGTGCGCAGCCAGCGCACCCGGCCCAACCTGTGTGCAACCTAGCGCTCACTCTGGCATGCACCCTGGTCTTGTAACCTGTGGCGCACAACGTGGCAGTGTAAGTGGCTCGCGCAACGAGCGCAACTAAAGCGCACTATGCGCCTAGCGACGATGCTGACGTGCTAAGTGCAAAGTGTGCCAACAAAATGCCATATTATGCCTCATGAGCCCATGAGTCCGAGTCCGAGTCGGAGTACGAGTCGCTAAGCCCCTACGGGGCTTAGCTCCCATGGAAATAAATTTCCCAAGAGCAAAAAGCATGAATGCTTTCAATTGTTTATATAGCCTTTTTCCCATTAGAAAAATAACCCCGCATGGCACACCCATGTGCACCTCCACACCACATGTGCATCTCTAAACTAGCATAGCTAATATATAGAGATATAACTCCTTTAGCCTAGCCGATGTGGGACTAAAATTTCTAATACAAAGGCCAAAACCCAACAATCCCCCACATATCTCTATATATATGGGTATAAGTGTTCCCCACAGTAATTGTCCATCATGCATTAGGAGAGATGTCGCTGACGACTTGAATCTTCCCGCATGGGTCAAACAACAGACTATAATACAAGGATGGACTAAGCCTTGAATTCTGCATCATAGCTAAAAAATTTCCACTCATATAATGTAGTTAGATGTGCTTCCGGCTACACATTAAAGGCCCTGTACCAGCCTGGTTTCAGTGTATAATTTTGGGCGTCTACAAGTTTACCCTCAAGTGACGGCCTGATATCTCTTTGTCCATATACTATAGGTGAGTTAATTATAAAGAGACATGGCATGAAGCGCTTTGCGCTTCCCTTGCGGTGCTACACCGCTATGACATGGCTTAAAGCCGAGGCCTTACCCCGTACCGAGAACCTCATCGTAGTGTCATACTACTGTAGAATGAGGCAACCGCCTCTTTGTAGTTCCAAACTACCCAGCATGAAGCCTTAGGCTCCCTTGCGATGTTACGCCGCAACGACATGGCTTGCAAGGCCGAGGCTTTATCCCTAACCGGGTACCTTATCGTGGTGTCGTGCTACTGTAACATGAGGAACTCCTCCTCTTTGTAGTGCTGACTACACCCCTATTTATTTTTAACATACAGCATTAGGCTAACTGCATATTTGCGGTACTACGTCGCTGTGACTTGGCCTGCAAAGCCGAGGCTTTATCCTATTCCTGGGCAGCACCCCACATATAAGAATCTCATCGTGGAGTCACCCCACTGTTGCATGGAGTTTCACTCCTTGTAGTGTTGCTCTACCGTGCTTCCTGTAAAGCACACTAGGCATTCACTCTGCTTGAGAACTCATTAAGGCAATTAAGCCAACCTTCCACAGGAACCATTTTTTGCATAAAACAACAGTAGACAACAGTGGTTATAGGTCCGTAACCTTTCCATGCCCAATAGAACATGTACCCACCGTTCCTGATATTCTTCCAGTTAATGGTCCTCCCTTGAACCAAAAGCTAGATGCCTAGTAGATAAATCTTTAAACTAATAGCATAAAACTTTATGGTAGGAATACAATAACTAATATCAAAATGCCTTCAAGCCCATTTTACATGCTGAGTCATCGACCAGCTGGCGCCTGAGGCCCTTGGTGAACAGATCCGCCAGGTTTTTCTGACTCCGAATATCAATCACTGCAATTATACCTCTCTTAATAAGATCGTGTACTGTCCTGTACTTTAACCGTACAGTCCTTTTCTTTCCGTTGAAGAGGTCATTTGATGCCACCGCCGCAGTCGCCTGGTTGTCGCAGTATATCGGTATTGCCGATATTTGCGTCCCAACCACTGGAAGATCATACATGAGCTTCCGAAGCCATTCTGCTTCCTCGGCTGCGGTGTCAAGTACAAAGAACTCAGATTCCATGGATGACCGCGAGAGCATTGTCTGCTTCTTCAACTTCCATGATATAGCAGCTCCACCCATTGTGAAAATATATCCACCTGTGGACCTCTCACTCTCCAAATCTGAGCACCAGCTGGCATCACTGAAGCCTTCCACTACCTGCGGATCTTCGCTATAGTACAGTGCATATATCTGAATCTTCTTGAGATATCTCATAACTCGTTTCACAGCCTTCCAGTGTTCAACACCAGGGTTGCTAGTGAAATAACTCAGCATTCCCACGACGAAAACTATGTCAGGCCTTGTGGCAGTAATAGCATACATCAAACTCCCGATTACGCTTGCATACTCTAGCTGCCTGACGCTTTTCCCTAAATTAGGCTTCAGCTTCATATCACACCTGTACGGCGTATCGATCCCTGAAAGATCCCGATACCCATAACGAGTGATTATCTTCTCAATATAATGAGACTGTGACAGCGCTAGTCCAGTGTCTGTCCGGATGATCTTGATCCCTAAGATCACATTAGCTTCCTCCAAGTCCTTCATACTGAACTTGATCGAGATGAACCACTTTGTCTCCGTGACACAGCTCATATCTGTACCTAGGATAAGCATGTCGTCCATGTACAGACAAACAATCACACCTCTTCCATCAGCGAACTTCGTATAAACACACTTGTCCGTATCGCTGACCATGTAGCCATTTGACCTTATAACTTTGTTAAATTTCTCATGCCACATCTTCGGAGCCTGTTTAAGACCGTACAACGATTTCACCAACTTGCAGACTTTGTCTTCAAGACCCTTGACGACAAATCCCTCTGGTTGTTGTATATAAATCTCTTCGGTCAGCTCGCCATTTAGGAAAGCCATTTTTACATCCATCTGATGTATCACCATCTTATGTATCGCTACGAGAGCAATCAACATTCTGATGGTAGTCATCCGGGCTACTGGAGCATACGTGTCAAAGTAGTCGATTCCCTGCTTCTGAGAAAACCCCTTGGCTACTAGCCTAGCCTTGAACTTGTCAATAGTTCCGTCTGCTTTCATCTTCTTCTTAAAGATCCATTTGCATCCGATAGGTTTTGCTCCTTCAGGAAGATCAACCAACACCCAAGTGTTATTGGAGGTGATGGATTCAATTTTATTGTCAATCGCCTCCCTCCAGAAAACTGCGTCTCTAGTCTTCATCGCCTCATCATAGGTAAGCGGATCTGCTTCCACATGATAGGTGACAAAGTCACTTCCAAAGTCCTTCGGCCTCCTCACTCGCTTCGTTGACGGCTCAGCGAGATCTGGTTCAATCGTTGTTTCAACAACATCTTCTTGGACCACATCTTCATTGAAGACCTACGCACCCTCATTATTCTCCGAAACATCCGTAAGAACAATATTCTTGCGCCTTGCAAATTTTTCTTCAAAATATTCTATGTCGCGAGATTCAATGATATAATTTGACTCAATATCAAAAAATCTCCGAGCATCACTCTTCTCGGCATACCCCAAGAAGATCGTCTTAGTAATCCTTGTTCCAAGCTTCTGAATCTTCAGATCTGGAAGCTTGACATATGCCAGACACCCCCACACTCGAATGACATTCAAGTTAGGTTTGACTTTGAACCAGAGTTCATGAGGAGTAATGTCAAAAGTTGCATGAGGCACCCTATTCAGAATAAAAGTGGCCGTCAGTGCAGCTTCTCCCCAGTAGCACTTAGGAAGACCCGCAGTCAATAGCATTGAGTTTATCATCTCTGTCAATGTCCTGTTCTTCCTCTCAGCTACTCCGTTGGATTGAGGAGAGTACAGAGCCGTAGTCTCATTGACAATTCTATGTTCTTTAAAGAACAATGCAAACTCATAAGACCTGTACTCCCTACCCCAATCACTTCTTATTCATTTGAGTTGTTGTCCAGTTTGCCGCTCAACTTCGGCCCTGAACTTCTTGAACTTCTCAAATACTTCATCTTTAGCCTTGAGCAAGTAGACGAATGCATACTTAGAGAAGTCATCGATGAAGGTTATGAAATACTTCATCCCGGCCTTTGTAGACAACTGTTTGAAGTCACAGATATCTGAGTGTACTAACTCCAGAAGATCTGTACTTCGATTAACCCGAGGAAAGGGTTTCCTTGTGATCTTAGTTTGAGCATAAACTTCACATTTCTCTACCTTACCCCCACACTTAGAGATAAGCCCTAGACTAGACATTCTGTTAATTCGTTTAGAATGAACATGTCCTAGCCTATTATGCCACAACTCAAGAGTATAAGCAGAAGGAGTGATTGCATTAATTACATTAATTACATTGGACTGATTCACAAGCTGAATTTTGAACATCCCTTCGGTATAAAAAGCTTTTCCGAAATATGTTCCCTTAATAGACATCACCATCTGGCCAACATTGATATCCATCTTGAGGCCTGCGTTGTATAGTAGGTCTCCTGAGATCAGGTTCTTGGCGATAGCAAGTACCTACTTCATGCCTTGAAGCGTCAAAGACTTCTCCGAAGTTAGCTTCAACACCACCATCCTGATCCCGAGCACTTCAGCTTGTGCCTGGTTCGCCATCATAACCACTTCAGAAGTAGGTGTGTAGATGGTGAACCACTCCTTACTGGAGCAGACATTGCAGGAGGCTCCAGTGTCTACCCACCAGTCAGAGTCAGTCCTTACCGCATCAACCTGCGCAATCATAGCAAAAACGTCAGTGATTATAGATACCTTACTAGGCTCTCCTTGCTCTGATTGCTTGGTTTTTGCTTTGCATTCACTTTTGAAATGGCCCTTCTTGCCACACTTGAAACAAGGCATCTGAGACTTTGTCTTCTTTCGCTTGAAGGAAGTCCCCTTCACATTCAGATTGTTAAGATCCTTCTTCTTGCTGTGGGAAGCTGCCTGCTTTCCCCTTGATTCCTTGGTATGAACCAGATTGGCGTTAGCCAATTGCTTGTACAGTGTGTCCACCTTCAGTTAAGCCCGCATCTGGTCCTCAACATAGATTTCTTGCAAGAGATCTTCAAGACTGATCTCAAGCTTCTTCCTATGCATGTTTGCATAGAACTTACTCCACCCAGCGGGGAGCTTCGAGAGAATCCCTCCAATAACAAACTTGTCGGGGAGGGGCATTGCCTCGTCTTCCAACTTCTGTCGCAGCTTCAGAAATTCTTTTACATGCGGCAACATGGACCTCTCGTCCTCAAAGAGCCATTTATGATATTTTTCAACCACAAATATCTTGCTCCTATTCTTGTCTTCTTCGTACAGTTTCTCCAGAGACTCCCATATGTCTCTGGCAATTGGTTTCTTACTGTAGGATTCTGCTAGGGAATCCTCCATAGCATTCAGGATAAACATCCTGCAAATGCAATTCTTCCTTCTCCACTTGTCCTGAAGTTTAGTAGCCGCAGCAATTGTAGCAACAGACCCAGTATCTGGAACAGTAGGTTCCTCTTCAAGAAGTACGTGATCAACGTCTCTGAGTTGAAGAGTGAGATAAACCTTCCTCTTCCAGACTTGATAATGCTCTCCATCAAACTTTTCTAACTTACAAAAGTCAGTATTGAGGAGTGAAGCATTAAAGTTTTCCATCGTAGCAATATAGCTTTGAGATTGTTAGTACTGGGGCACAATTTTTTGATGGAAAACTGTGAATTTGAAACAATTGTAAGAACAATATTACAACGCAACACTTCTAGGAAGGTTGCGTAAGTATGACGAAGATCTAAAAAGATCTCGTTATTATATTACGAGAATCTAAAAAGATTTCATAATCCACAGCAGTATATGATACACGAAAATCTAAGAAGATTTTGTAATCACAGCAGCGAAGAAAATGACAGGCGAAAGATGGAAGATGGCCTGCTGGGGTGAATGGTCACCGTTGCTCAAAGCTATATTCTCCCCACACGAATAGCTTCCAGGAACCAGCAAGTTCGTCGGAGAACCTTGGAACACTTCTGCTCTTCTGACTCCTCGGATCGTACACGGACTCCCGTGCAAAAGCAATGCTGGTGCAAAGCTTCTCTTCTCTCTCACAGACTCTGTTTACTTGTATTTAAAAAATACTTGTAAACTTTTGTGACTCTTTGAATGTATTCTGTATTATATTTCTGCCTGTGAGAGAGAGAAGACCTTATATAGGCCCGAGTAGCAACTGCCCGGTTAGCACAATATTCGGGACGTGGTAATAACCACTCCAAACGTGCAGTAACCACTCAAATCATGCACAGGCACGATCTGAAGCAAGTTGTGCCACTCTGGCACCCTGCGCGCCTTGCATACTGCGCACTGAGCCACTTGCACCAACCTACGCCACTGCGCGCACTGCGCCACTGCGTAACCTACGCGACCTGCGCCACCTTACGCCACTCACGCAACGTGCGCCATGCGCGCAGCCAGTGCACCCGGTGCAACCTGTGCGCAACCTGTGCGTAACTTGGCACACAACCTGGCGCATACCTTGGTCGTACAACCTGTGGCGCACAATGTGGCTCGCACAACGAGCGCAACTAAAGCACACTATGCGTCTAGCGACGATGCTGACGTGCTAAGTGCAAAGTGCGCCAACAAAATGCCACATTACGCCTCATGAGCCCATGAGCCCAAGTCCGAGTCCGAGTCCGAGTCCGAGTCGCTAAGCCCCTACGTGGAAATAAATTTCCCAAGAGCAAAAAGCATGAATGCTTTCAATTGTTTATTTAGTCTTTTTCCCATTAGAAAAATAACCCTATATGGCGCACCCCTGTGCACCTCCACACCACATGTGCATCTCTAAACTAGCATAGCTAACATATAGAGATACAACTCCTTTGGCCTAGCCGATGTGGGACTAAAATTTCTAATACAAAGGCCAAAATCCAACAGTTTTTGTGGGAGACATGGTGATCGGAGCTCGACCGGGGATGGCCTGGAGAGAGTCGGAGGATGCAATGGTGTTGGTCGTTTGTGGTGGTGGTTGAATGGAAAGGGTGGCTGGGCTAGGGTGCTGCTGGCAATGGCGGGACTCCGGTGACGATCGGAGAGATGACAGCAATGGCTTTAGTTGGCCGGGATGGGAAATGGGGGTGGTGGCTTAGTTGCCTAGGGATGTGTGTAGGGATTCTCTTGTAAAATATTGGGAAAAGTGTAATATTTATAGGGTAGGTAGGGGAAAACCTAAAGGCTAATGTACATGTAATAGAAAATAGAAACAATTAGTAAAAATATTAACATACTAACTCTAGTTGCTAACCACAAACATTATTGCTCTCCGATTAGTTTAATTACTAAAAAGAAACTAATTATTCACTAACTAATTATATATATATATTAACAACCACTTAGTTAGTAAATAAATATATTTTAAAATTCATAATTCGGTAAATGTTTTCTTTATATATAAAAATAATAATATTTATTACTTATAAAAAAAATTAGAAAAAGGACAAGAATGATATATGAAAAAATATAGTTTTTCTCAAAACCCAAGACACAACTAATAACGTTGACATATCGCGATCGAAAATAATAAAACTTAGGATTTTTTTTTAAGATTCAAAAAAAAATTCAAAAAATAAAAAATGCAAAAATTTAAAAAAAATCCAAAATTCGAATAACGGAGGTTACAAGATCAAAAGCCCCACCGAAGTCCCACCCTCCCCTGCATATGATCAGGGCGGCCCGCTCGATTCAACGGTCGAGGGGCGAACGGGGCTTTTGATCTAAAAATACTTTAAAATAATTTGAAATACAAAATTTAAAAATAAATATATGCTTTCGTTAAAATCTTTATATTCACACATTCTCATTATTATTATTTCTTTTGCTAATAATATTACTATTATTTATGATTACTAGTATTTTAAATAAAGTCTAAATAAACTACTTAAATATTTTAAATAATTTTCTTTTAAATAATGTCTAAATAAAATAAAAAAGGATATGTTTTTTTGTATAGAAAGATTTATGTACCTATATATAACAACATTAAATCTTGTTATTTCTAAATAAATAACAAAATCTATTTAAGAAAATAGATATTACAAATTAATAATAAAAATATATAGTAAAAATTTTAGGGGGACTACACAACTGTACCCCTTAGTAGGCTCTTTGATAGTACTTGGTAAATCTTTAACCTCTTTCTATATCATACCTCCGAGCCATCTTGGTGGTGGAATTGCCTTCTCCACAACGTCGGCAGGAAAAGTATTCATGTTTCTCCGGAACGGATGATACAACGGAAGAAATTGTCGATGACAATCGAAGAAGCATGGTTTTTGCTCCGTGTTTCAAACGGAAAGCCTTAGTACGGTCCATGCAATATGGATATGAGAGAGGACCATGAGTGCGCCAACTAGATTGTCACGACCCGCACCCGCTTTTCTGACGCGAGCTCGTAAGCAAGCCAGCTACGCATCAAGCGGACTCCAGCCCGACTCGAATTCGTAAACGCTGTCAAGGCTATGGCATACTGCCAAATCATGGCAAAATAATCTATATTTCAATCCACAATAGAATATAAAACGTGAATAAACACTATGGATCGTAGTCTGCAGTCCACTAGCATACATGTCTGATGAGACTCCAAGGAATATAACCAGAGTCTCTAAACTGAATCAATAAGCAAGATATCTCATGATAGGGAATGTAAAGCACGAGCTGGATAATAAACATAATAACGATACCTGAATTCCGTAAGCGTATCATCACATCTGTCATCCAGAACTACCAGCTAACTCCATGCAATCACTAATCCTGAAGAGATCATCAGGTCCTCAAGGGACATAGCAAGATACATAAAAATATGCCTATCTAGCAGTTTATCATGCAATAAAGAAAATACAGGAAATAAACAGAAAAAGACCAATCAACACGAAAATACGACTATATACGACTGGAAGAACCACTACGCATAAACGAACCACTGGAGAAGAACAAGAGAACACGATATCACGATGTCAACGGATAACCAATAGAATACTCAAACTCTCATCCCTAGTGTGGACTCGCAGGTTTGAACAACTACTAACCCTCGCCCCTAGTGTGGACTCGCAGGCTAGAATCAAGGATCACCCTCGTCCCTAATATGGACTCGCAGGTGTGGAACAATAACTAATAACACTCCTTCCTAGTGTGGACTCGCAGGTTAGCTTCACGAAATCAAGATACAGATAACTACTAACCCTTGCCCCTATTGTGGACTCGCAGGTTAGCTTCAAGAAATCACTCTCGCCCCTAATGTGGACTCGCAGGTGTGGAACAATAACACTAACCCTCGCCCCTAGTGTGGATTCGCAGGTTAGCTTCAAGAATTCAAGGTACAGCAGTTCCGTTATGACTTATTGTCACCCTCAGATTTTAAGAACAGGGGTATTTTGGTCATTTTTTATTTTTGAATATTTTTGAAATTTATTTTATTATTTATGATATTGTTTTGGGATTATTTGAGTCGGGTTCGAATTTCAACTCAATCCGACTTGTATCGGAGACCCGGAGTAGGTTTGACTCTAGTGGAACCCACATATTAGTTAGGAATGGCCCACATGACATTATTTTAGTTAGTGTGTTAGACTAATTTTTCATGAATAGGTTTAGTTTGATTAGAGACTTAAAACATGACTAATTTAGCCTCAACCTAAAACATTTTCTTAATTAATTCAATAAGAGACAAGTGGGGGCATTTTTGACATTTGCTAATAGGGACACCAAGCCATTCTTGGCTGGCCACAATAGGAGGGGTGAGTCACTTCCTTCATTTCATTTTTATCCATAAATTTCTCTGTTGTTCTTTTCCAAATTTTGAGAGGAACCAACATTGATTTCATCTCCAAATCAATCCCTTCTTCCACCAAATCTTCTTCATTTCTTCTCTACTCTATGAAGAGAGGGTGCTAGCCAGGTTTGGGAGGATTTGGCCTTGGTTCGTGTCCATTTGGAGATTTCTTCGTGTCAGTATCGTATCGGGAGGAGTTTATTTGGTTTTGATCTCCCGGAAGGTATAATCTCCCTTCTAATCTACTCCTACATGCATATAAGATTATTTTGAACCCATAGGAATGACCCCCATGGTTGTGTCTCCATTTGTGTCCGTTTCGTGTCCATTCGGAGCTATTAGGAGTGTCATTGTTGTGCTTTGTGTCCATGTGGGAAACCCCCAATTTTGGACACACCATGTGTTTGTTTTAATGTTTGAATGAATATTTTCCTATTTTAATCTCAGATTTTAAATGTTTAGATTGTTGTTCCTTGATGTATCTTCATGCATCATGCACGTATCATACTCATTTCTATTCATTTGTGTGTGTGTCACTCTAAATCTATATATAACTAGTGTCTATATATATATTTTTTTGAGTGTTAAGTATATATATCATGTGGTGTGTGTGTGTCTATATTTTGTATGTATCTATTTTTGTGTTTGTGTTGTGGTGTTGTGGTAGTGGTAGTGTGGTTGAGGGTTGAGTGTTGTAGTGGTGGTTGTGGTGGAGTGTTACTGGTGGTTGGAGTGGTGGTTGAGTGGTGGTTGAAGGTGGTAGAGGGAGCTGCTGATTTCAGTACAGCAGCAGTGGCAACTGCTCGAGAGAGTAGAGGGAGCTGCTGCCCCCTTGGCGGCATCAGCTATCAGTAGTAGTCCCCACAGGGGACTGCATACTGCAACAGCAGCAGTAGCTGCTGCCATTTCAGCAGTAGTGTCCAGCAGGTGAGCCCCAATATCAGCCTCATTTCCCTTCCCCCCCCCCCCCGCCATTTCATCATCCATTTCAACATTCATTTCATCATTCATTTTAGCTCTTTATTTAACCATCCATTCAGTAATTCATTCTTCATTTCCCCCATATTTCCAATTCAATTCAGCCCTTCATTTCATCCATACAAATCAGTTCATCATCATTTCTAGCTTCATTTCTTCCATCCTTTCATGCATACAAACCATTCATTCTTCCATTCATTCACATCCATCCATTCATTCTTTATTTCATCTATGCATTCATTCACATCCATCCATTCATTCTTCATTTTATCCATGCATTCATTCACATCCATCCATTCATTCTTCATTTCCATCCATGCATTCATTCATTTCCCCATTCATTCAGTTACTCATTCACCCACCATTCATTAATGCATTCATTCATAAATTCAGTCCACATATTATCCCATAAGTTCAGTCCATATAAACCTATGTATATCAGTCCTCATTTTATATGTTTTCAGTCCACTTTCCACTTCTATTTCATCAATTCATTTATCCATTTTACCCTACTTTTCACTCCATGTGCAACACACAATATATTCCTATTTCAGTCCTATAGCAGCCCTCATTCACATGTTATGATGTCCTTGTATGTATGTCTTTGTGTGTGTGTGTGGGAGTAGGTTGAGTGTTAGTTGTGGGTGTTGATATGTTAATAGGGTAGAGGTTAAGGTATTTGATATATGAGATAGGGTATTGAATGATAGAGAAGAAGGTAAATGTTAGATGTGGTTAGTTGTTAAACTGTATTAGCTAGCTTGTTGGAGTTAGTGTTAGTCTAGAGTCTAGAGTTAGAGTGTGGTATCTCAAGTTACCAAAGAGTATCATGACGATACTTAAGGTAAATGTTGAGATGACCAACATGGACATAAGATGGACTAGATGTCCAAGAATCCAAGATTTCTTGGTTGGTAAATCCTAGATAGGATAGTATCTAGCTACCCTAAAAAGTCTAGGCAAGTATTCTGAAATCTAGAGGGGTTTCCTTTGTAATGGGGCAAGGTATCGGAAATACCTTGTAAGGGTAAATGTTAGGATATGGGGTAATATAAGGTATTGGGTTTCTAATTGCTAGATGGGGTTAGAAATAGGTTGTCTTGGTGGGTAATGACTAGATGACGGTAGTTTAGGCTAGTCTTGACCCCCGTTGACCAAGAGTTGACTTTTTGACCGAAAGTCAACTTTGAATCAATGCTTGACCTAGAATCGACCGAAAACCAAACCAGAGTTGACCAGTTGACTGAAAGTCAACTATTAGTCAACATTTGACTAGTTTGACCTAGGCTTGACCCAGGGTTGACTCAGTGTTGACTAGAGTTGACCAGAGTTGACGTTTTGACCAAAAGTCAATTGTAAGTCAACCCTTGACCCAGATTGACCTAGTTTGACTTGGATTGACTTCTTGTGACCCTGTTTGACCTTGGTTGTCCTAGTGTGACCTATTTTGGCTCAGTATGACCTAGTTTAGCTTGGTATGACTTAGTTTGGACTAGTTTTGACTTAGACTTACATATCATGACTAGATTAGCTTTCCTTTCATTATTAAACCTATTTAGACTCATGGTATCTCATCTTTAGGTCTATGATTACTCTGAGCGTCTGTTCACCTTATCAGCTCAGGACCACAGGCGAGTACATTTACTGATAGTTTTCATTGTCTTGATATCTGCTATATCCGATTCAGTTGTAGTGTCTTGATTTTCAGACATGATAGTTCACGGACTAGTATATGTTGGATCATGACATGAGATGTTATTCCTGGATTACTTGGTATATTGGTACATTTCCTGTCTTGTTCTCTGTACTTGTATAGACATCGATTCCTAAGGGGACTTGCTACCCTCTTACGGAATCCTGTGTCATGACGTGTCATGTCTGGATCCTTTATACTATTCGGGGATGGGGAGTTATTAGTGGTTGTGTGATCAAAATCCCTACTTGTTCTTCACACTTGTACATATTCTTATGCATAGCTATACCCTCACTCACGACAGATAAAGCCTGACCCCACTTGTTCATTCCATGGTGGCCGGCCTTATCCTGCTCCGTTGTACACATGTTCATAGTCGGTCAGATGGAAAGCCTGATCATGTTTCCCAAGCCGATCACATAACGCACTAATAATTCAAGGCACATTTTATATTTATTTATCATAGGAGACTAAGTTATGTTCGGAAGAAGGGTTACAACTCCGGTCCTTGTTTGGTTTAAGGGTTGTAACTCGGCTTCCGAATAGTTCCCAAGTCATTCTATATATTGTCGTCCTATTCAGTACTCACATCCTATTATATATTTCCTGTTGATTTTGTCTTGTATTTCATATGTTTTACATGCTCTTATGCTATACCTTGATTGGAGGCTAGGTTCTGTTCGGGAGAAGGGTTACAACCTCGGTCCTTGTTTGGTTTACGGGTTATAGCTCGACTTTCGAATGGCTCCCAAGTCATCCCATATCTTTGTCTTGTATTTCATTATACTGTCTCTTATAAAATTTGTCAATTCATATGGAACTGCTGTTAGTGTTTGTACTTGCTCATTTTCTTGACAGGATATCGTTGATATATTATAGATGTTTATGAGGCAGACTGCTCGACCTACTATGGGGTCGAGACAGATGGAGACTTAGGCCAGGATTGTCGCCTGTTAGTTGAGCCACTAGACTTTGCATACCCAGAGTAGTATAGCTTAGTTAGGTTTGCCTGGACTGCGATCCAGCTTTTGTTTTAGATTGTAGTAGCTTATAGTTATATATTTGTGACTCTGTGTTGTTGTTTATTTCTCTCCGGCTGTGTTGGATGTTGAACTCATTTTCTGTTTTCACATCTATCATATTTCCTTTCCGTACTATCTATCTTAGTTTTGTTTTGCGATTGAGTTATGCCATATATATTTCCTACGTGCGGAGATGACAGGTACCTTTATACTGTTTAGTCATAGTATTTACAGACGGTATATACAGCGTTCTACCGTCGATTCTACGGCGTAGGCTGGACGTAACCACGTGCTCGAGACCCTAATCAGGGTGCGGGTCGTGACACTTATTCATCCTATAACACGATGTGACTCAGTCCAGGAACAAGTGATGATACGACACAACCCAATCACGATGACTATATATATACTAGCATGCATGATGTACAAATCATATGTCAATAATCAAACTGTAAATCTATATAATAATAAAAATATGCATGTAAATAAACTGTAGAGGGAGGCAAGGTATCTAGCCTGGAGGTCGCACGCAGATCCAACAAATATATAGTCAACTAATAAGCCATAAAGTCCAAGTTATCACAACTGTCTCCGAAAGCTGAAACAAACATTACCAACATTCTCAAAATAGTCAAATTAGCTAGGATTGCCTGTCCTTACGTCCAATTCTGGACACAGGAGCAAAACGGAAATTTCGGGCCAAAACAATGTCCGCCGTTGGACCCGCTTTGTACCGAAAATGTGCCAGAGTCAATGGCCTCCAAAGTCGTCAAACTATATGTCTACGGATCCGTTTTGATGATATAAATCCAACGGTATGTCCAATTTTGGATTCCGGCAGGCCGTGCACAAAATCGTCCGTTGAATCGGATCGTAGGGCCCACAAAACGGCGATCCAATCAACTGTCTCAGAATCGGACCAAACATGTCATACAGGACCAGAAAAATGATACGGTCCTGTTGGCGCAAGTTTTGTCTCGATTTGATGAACGTGTACAAAGTAATTGAGAAATTTGCACAGAGGTCGATACGGTAAATTTTGACGGATACGCATCAAATTCGTCGCGCACACGCGACTAATTTGAATTCCGTCAAAGCCCACACGTCCACGAATCCGTTATGCACCTTTTGATGCTTTCGGTTCGCAACCAAGTCGTCCGATTTGGCAGAACGTATGTCGTATCGAAAGTTTTCGTGATTTTCAAAACAGATTTTTCTGGATTTTTAACCATGAATAACTTTCAGTATATTACTTTAAAAACAATTCTACGAAAAGGAGTTCGATCTCGTATAAGTTGTCTACAGGTCTGTTTAAATGGATTTTCAAAAAGATTATTGGGTTAACAAGGATTCATTCGTAAACAGGGGTACGTAGACTACTTACTATCCTGTTTTGAACAGGATTTTGGCTAATCTTGGCATCGAGTTTCAACTCGATTCTGCTTTGATTTGAGTCGAAGTTATTAATGGGATCGAAGCCCTATGGGTTGTGTTTCCAATGCATATTTTGGTTTGGAAAAAGACGAAGAGTCGAGGGAGAAATCTCACCAGGAAGTTGGAGGCTTGGACTAGTTGCTGCTGCGTTGCTTCGTCCGTGCGCTGCTGTGCACGTGCTCTCGGACACGCATCTGCCGGCGACCGGCGGCATCCCAGGCGGTGCACGCAGGGGTTGGGATGTCCAGGGTCGGGGAAGCTTGGTATGTGAGGGATTTAGGTTAGGGTTTATCTCATGTTTCTCTCGGTAACATACGTATATGTACTGCTTAATCAAACGGGTGCTCGGGTCTGGGAAAGTCGTATGGGCTGGGGTCCTGTTCTGCGCGGGTGAGGGATGGGGGAAAGTCGTAATACAGAGAAGGAATTCGGTGGGCCAGGCTTGCTTGGGGCTGGTCGACTAAGATGCTACTATTGTTTGCTCGGCTTCAGTAGGAAGAAGCTCGGGTGGGCTCAGCAACAGGCTGGGTTCCATGAAGAGAGCTCGGGCTGGGGGGGAAATTAGGAGCTCGGGTTGGGGAAAGATTGTTCGGTTTGGGTTTGCTTAGTTCATGAGGAGGAGCTCACTGCTGGGCTCTCCTCTATGGGCTGGGGTGCCTGCTCTATTTTTCTTTTTCATTATTTAATAGTTTTTGGCATATATATATTAGCTAAGTATATATATCTATATACGTATTTATATACTCTTAGATATACATCCGTATATATGTATGTATATCTACACACACATATACCTACATATACTTATTATTATTATTATTATTATTTTATTATTATTATTATTATTATTATTATTATTATTATTATTATTATTATTATTATTATTATTATATATAATATGTATATTATATATATATATATATATATATATATATATATATATATATATATTATTTTAATATATATATATATATATATATATATATATATATATATATATATATATAAAATATATATATATATATATATATATATATATATATATATATATGTAAAAACCATTTGCTAACCACATTTACAGTATTTATATATATATACATATGTCTTATACATACATGGCATATATTAATCTTAGCTACAAAATATAACTTATATATGCACATGAATATACGTAATGATATATATACATATATACCATAAATACAAATACGAGCAATAATTATTAAGTATATTTATATTTATAGAATTCATAATTTAAATACTAATCTTTATATAAATAATTAAAATTAGATAGCCATACATATATATATTTATAAAGCCTAATTTTATATATCAGGAATATACTATGTATGCGCAACCATATATATATAGCCTACATAAATCCCACATCCAAAATATATGTTAAGGAAATTTTCACTATACATTCAAATAACATTAATTCTATATGGCAAGCATATATAATATAACCGTCTTTTGTAAAAGGCCTACTAGGTCACTAATCAATTTAAATAGGCTAATATGTACATCCACATGACATCCTTAGACACTCTACCCCTTTACATGCACTTGGGCTTGGTTCGGATTCAGTCCAGGCTGAAATGGCACAACCGGGTCATCTAAAAATTTATAATATAATAAATAAATAAATCTTCGGTAAGGGTTAAGTCGTAACTTGGTCTGGTTTTCCAAGTTAGGACATCACTATGGATCGGCCTTCCCCACCAGGGCTAATACACTAGTCAAAGCATGTCACTGCACTAACCGTGCCACGATTTTTGGTCATCTTGTACTCCAAAACTCCACCATGGCTTCAGTCATCTACCGTAATAATTAACTAAATAACTATTTATAAAAAAAATTCTAAAAATCACCATTTAAATTAAATAAATAATAATAAAAAATTTAAAAAAAAATTTGGAAAGGGAGGCTACAAATCTACCCACCTTAAAAATAATTTCGCCCTCGACATTCTAATTCATAACTATTCCTTAAAATTCAAAGTCTATTTTTACCTTAATATCCTCAAATTTAATTTCTCCAAAATATTTTATGACCCTCTCTAGTCATTTTGTAACTCCGAATACCTGAGGACTTCTACCCACCTTTGGTCATACTACTCCTCAAAATACGGTCACTAAAATCTTATAATCCTCTAACTAGTTGCTAATAATCCTTCCAACAGATATCTAGGGCATATGACATCTATAATCCTTCATACCTATAAACAACCCAATATTCCATAGTTAAGCAATATTATACTATAATTTAAGAATTTCTGATAGATTCAAGACAGCACGATCATTCGTCACCTCGAAATAAAAGGGACGAGAATTAATGGTACGGAAAGCAAGGAAGTATAATCGAGAACAAATATGAAATTTCAAAGACGGTAGAGAAATTTCTAAAGAATTTTCAAGGTAGCATGGGTTGAGATTTCTAAGGGTTTAGTCATGGTCGCAGGCTCGTATCAGTACAGTTAAGTAACCGATACGATATGCTCTGACCTGCATGGGCCACCAAAAAAACTTGTCACGACCCACACCCGCTTTTCGGACGCGAACTCGTGAGCAAGCCAGATACGCATCAAGCGGACTCCAGCCCGACTCGAATATGTAAACACTGTCAAGGCTATGGTATACTGCCAAATCATGGCAAAACAATCTATATTTCAATCCAAAATAAGAATATGAAACATGAATGAACACTATGGATCGTGGTCTGCAGCCCACTAGCATACATGTCTGATAAGACTCTAAGGAATATAACCAGTCTCTAATCTGAATCAATAAGCAAGATATCTCATGATAGGGAATGTAAAGCACAAGCTGGATAATAAACATAATAACGATACCTTAATCCCGCAAGCGTATCATCACATTTGTCATCCAGAACTACCAGCTAACTCCATGCAATCACTAATCCTGAAGAGATCATCAGGTCCTCAGGGGACATAGCAAGATACATAAAAACATGCCTATCTAGCAGTTTATCATGCAATAAGGAAAATACAGGAAATAAACAAAAAAAGACCAATCAACACGAAAATACGACTATACACGACTGGAAGAACCACTACGCATAAACGAACTACTAGAGGAGAACATAAGAACACGATATAATGATGTCAACGGATAACCAATAGAATACTCAAACCCTCACCCCTAGTGTGGACTCGCAGATTTGAACAACTACTAACCCTCGCCCCTAGTGTGGACTCGTAGGCTAGCATAAAGGATCACCCTTGCCCCTAATGTGGACTCACAGGTGTGGAACAATAACTACTAACCCTCGCCCTTATTGTGGACTCGCAGGTTAGCTTCACAAAATCAAGATACAGATAACTACTAGCCCTCGCCCCTAATGTGGACTCACAGGTTAGCTTCAAGAAATCACCCTCGTCCCTAATGTAGACTCGTAGGTGTGGAACAATAACTACTAACCCTCGCCCCTAGTGTGGACTCGCAGGTTAACTTCAAGAATTTAAGGTACAACAGTTCCGTTATGATTTATTCATCCTATGACACAATGTGACTCAGTCCAGGAACAAGTGATAACACGACACGACCCAATCACGATACACATGAGAACAGACCCAATATGAACCACAAAATTAACTATAAACAAGGACTATATATATACTAGCATGCATGATGTACAAATCATATGTCAATAATCAAGTAGTAAAACTATATAATAATAGAAATATGCATGTAAATAAACTGTAGAGGAAGACAAGGTATCTTGCCTGGAGGTTGCACGCAGATCCAACAAATATATCGTCAACTGATAAGCCATAAAGTCCAAGTCATCACAACTGTCTTCGAAAGCTGAAACAAATATTGACAACATTCTCAGAATAGTCAAATTAGCTAGAATTGTCTGTCCTTAAGTCCAATTCTGAACACAGGGGCAAAACGATAATTTTGGGCAAAAACGATATCCGTCGTTGGACCCGCTTTGCACCGAGAAATATGCCAGAGTCAATGGCCTCTAAAGTCGTCAAACTATATGTCTACAGATACGTTTTGTTGATACGAACCCAACGATATGTCCAATTTTGGATTTCGGCAGGCCGTGCACAAAATCGCCCGTTAAATCGGATCGTGGGGCCCGTAAAACGGTGATCCAATCAACTGTCTCAGAATCGGACCAAACTTGGCATATAGGACCAAAAAAAATAATACGGTCCTATTGGCACATGTTTTGTCTCGATCTGATGAACGTGTATAAAGTAATTAGGATATTTGTACAGAGGTCGATACAGTGAATTTTGACAGATACGCATCAAATTCGTCGCGCACACGCGACCAATTTAAATTCCGTCAAAGCCTACACGTCCACGAAGCCGTTACGCAGCTTTTGATGCTTTCGGTTTGTGACGACATCACCCGATTTGGCGGGACGAACGTCGTATCAAAAGTTTTTGTGATTTTCAAAACAGATTTTTCTGTATTTTTAACCATAAATAAGTTTCAGTATATTACTTTGAAAACAATTCTACGAAAAGGAGTTCGATCTCATATATGTTGTCTACAGGTCTGTTTAAATGGATTTTCAAAGGTTACTGGATTAACGAGGATTCATTCGTCAACATGGGTACTTCGACTACTTAATGTCCTGTTTTGAACAAGATTTTGGCCAATCTTGGCGTCGAGTTTCAACTCGATTCTTCTTTGATTTCAGTCAAAGTTATTTAATTGGATCGAAGCCATATGGGTTGTGTTTCCAACGCATATTTTGGTTTGGAAAAAGATGAAGTGTCGAGGGAGAAATCTCACCAGGAAGTTGGGGGCTTGGACTAGTTGCTGCTGCGTTGCTTCGTTCGTGCGCTGCTGTGCACGCGCGCTCGGCCACGCGTCTGTCGACGGCCGGCGGTAGCCCAGGCGACACGCACAGGGGTTGGGGATGTCCAGGGTCCGGAAAGCTTAGGATATGAGGGATTTAGGTTAGGGTTTATCTCCTATTTCTCTCGGTAACATACATATATGTACTGCTTAATCGAACGAGGACTCGGGTCTGGGAAAGTCGTATGGGCTGGAGTCCTGTTCTACTCGGGTGAGGGATGGAGGAAAGTCGTAATGCAGAGAAAGAATTCGGTGGGCCAGGCTTGCTAGGGGCTGGTCGGCTAAGATGCTGCTGTTGTTTGCTCGGCTTCAGTAGGAAGAAGCTCGGATGGGCTCGGCTAGAGGCTGGGTTCCATGAAGAGCTCAGGCTGGGAGGAAAAATTAGGAGCTCGGGTTGGGGAAAGCTTGTTCGGTTTGGGTTTACTTGGTTCATGAGGAGGAGCTCACTGCTGGGCTCTCCTCTATGGGATGGGTTGTCTGCTAATATATATATATATCTATATACGTATTTACATACTCTTAGATATACATCCCTATATATGTATGTATATCTATACACGCATATACCTACATATACTTATTATATACATATATATATTTATTTATTTATTTATTTATATGTGAAAACCATTTGCTAACCACATTTACAATATTTATATATATATATATACATATGTCCTATACATACATGCCATATATTAATCTTAGCTACAAAATATAACTTATATATGCACATGAATATACGTAATGATATATGTACATATATACCATAAATACAAATACGAGCAATAATTATTAAGTATATTCTATATTTATAGAGTTCATAATTTATATACTAATCTTTATATAAATAATTAAAATTAGATAGCCATACATATATATATTTATAAAGCCTAATTTTATATATCAGGAATATACTATGTATGCGCAACAATATATATATATAATATATAGCCTACATAAATCCCACATCCAAAATATATGTTAAGGAAATTTTCACTATACATTCAAATAACATTAATTCTATATGGCAAGCATATATAATATAACTGTCTTTTGTAAAAGGCCTACTAGGTCACTAATCAATTTAAATAGGCTAATATGTACATCCACATGGACATCCTTAGACGCTCTACCCCTTCACATGCGCTTGGGCTTGGTTCGGATTCAGTCCGGGCTGAAATGGCACAACCGGGTTACCTAAAAATTTATAATATAATAAATAAATCTTCGGTAAGGGTTAAGTCGCAAGTTGGCCTAGTTTTCCTAGTTAGGACATCACTATGGCTCGGCCTTCCACACCAAGGCTAATACACTAGTCAAAGCATGCCACTGTACTAACCGTGTCACGATTTCTGGTCATCTTGCACTCCAAAACTCCACCATGGCTTCAGTCATCTACCGTAATAATTAACTAAATAACTATTTATAAAAAATTCTAAAAATCACCATTTAAATCAAATAAATAATGAAAAAATATTTTTAAATAAATTTTCGAAAAGGGAGGCTACATAGATAACATGCCATAAGCCGAAAAGTCATTGATGGTCCGCATAAGTGTTGCACTCGTCAAAAAAATTTACTTTCTGGAAGCATTGTATATGTTGGCTCCTACTTTCCATAGTTAATTCAACTCATCTATCAACGACTATAAGTACACATTGATGTTCCTCTTCAGATTGTTTGGACCTGGGATGGTGAGAGTTAAGAACATATACAAAGTCTTCATGCACATCCAAGGCGGTAGATTGTACGGAGTGACGATCACAAGCCAACACGAATACTGGAATTCTGAAAGTTCGAATGGGGTAAAACTGTGAGAGTAGAGCCCCAAACTTACATTATGCGGATCCGAAGAAAAATTTGGATACTCTCGATCGAAGGACTTCCTCTCCATCAGATGGATGATCCAACACCCCTTTGATCAGTTCATGTCGGTGCCAACCCATATTTTTGGCAGTCTCCTTCACTATAGACAATCTCTGCAACCGCAGCGTCAAAGGCAAGTAGTGTATCAAATCGGTCAGCTTCCTTTCACCAGCAGACCTTTTTGTACCAGTTGCCTTGTAGCAATTAGCACCACAAAATTTGTATACGCTTTATCATTGTCGTCTTTGTAGTATAATATGCACCCATTGTGACTTACATCAATTTTTTCGTATCTCATCCATAGCGTCTCACCATTTTCTAAGATCGGTAGAAGTCTGTATGTAACTTGGCACCCATTGACAAGATCTCTATAATCAAATCCATCAGTCGGTTGTAGCTTTCTTGCGACATATAAAAATCAGACTTGATGCTTGTCACGTCGCAGTTCGAAAATACATAGGAGTAGGAATGCAAGCAGACCAACTAATACAATCTAGAATAAGTTTCTAATTTAATAGACTTATGCTAGATGTCCTACATAGAAGAAGTGTATTAAACTATGCTATCTCAACTATATCTCAATCCACATGTAAGTAAATAAAACAAGAATGAACAACATGTACTATAGTCGGCCGCCCTATAATACACATGTCCGAGCAAACTCGAGAATAATATAAGTTTTCAAAGCTAGGCTAATAAGCAAGGTATAACAGGAAAGAAAATAGAAGGCACAAGAAAATGATAAATTAACACTACAAGCAATAACTGAAATTTATAGCCGAACCCATACCATCCACCTGTCTATATTATAAGCTCGGTAACAACCTGGAGAGATTACCAGGTCCTCAGAGGGACGTAACAAGATACAACAACTAGCCACAATACGAACCGTAAAATTAATATACATGAACTGAATATGACTGACAAGGGATACTAACGATCTAAGTGTATGCATGTCGAAGACTACTTTGGTACATATGAGTAGGTGAAGGAATAAAGCATAGTATCTGCTAGAGGCTTATATATAAACTAGCATGCCTCTCGACCGTGTTCTGACACGCGGTCAGCGACCAACTGCAGATATATACTCTAGTAATACACCTATAACCGAGAAACTATGAACCCATAACCGAAAAACTTTGAGGCTAAAGGTGGCTATCTCATACGCCCACTAATAGTCTTCCCCGTCCATGTCTTGCACTAGTCATATCCATGACTCGAACAATACAAATCTCAATGCAAGTTACTAGCTAGACTCATACTAACTTTATATGAACCGACACACGAACGTCTCACACTGATGATCAGTCAAGTACGTAAGCTCGTGCCAACATAATGTAACTCACTCAAAATATCGTGTCATGAGATGTGTCTAGTCATAGAAGTCATTAAAAAACAACTTCAACACGAGGAAGTCTACTAGCATGCTAGGTCATACACACACCCACTACTACACCCAAGTCATACTTAGACGCTCTCCTAACACATCTAATCCTAACACGCAACAACACATCCATGTATAGCAAAAAATGAAATAAGATCACAGTGGCACGGTATCTTGCCTTGATTTGCAGCAAAGGAATAAAGTATCGATCCGGCGTCACCCTCCGTAGTCATGATCTTACGAACTCCTATAAATTTATACAAGTAATATTAATAATCATTCTAACATTATTACTATTATTGACATATATATCTATACATACTATGTAGGGTTGTCTACTATATATTAGTTATAATAACATAACTAGTCATAATATTCCTATTAGGGCTAAAACAATTCCACAAAATATATGTATAAATATTCAATATAAATTATGAAATATATCGATATTCTGGGAATAAATATTATAATATTATTATTGCATATAAACTATTTAGAAATCATTTAGAATTTATTTCATTCTCAAACTAGCATCCACATTGATAAATCAACGTTATTAGAACTTGTTTAATCATGAAGAAAATAACTTTAATATTCTAAAATAAATGGTACACAATTATCTAAATTAATATATATTCATGATCATGAGTCGAGGATCAATGATATGGAGTATTGGTTACACAAAAATGTTTTAGGCTCACAAGAGGATAATATCGATAGTCCATTTTACGTCAGAATTTTCTCCTTCAAAGATCGAATGTTTCAAGCATTAAAGCAGCAAAATTATGAAAAACTCATTAAACGAGAATTGTAGGTAGTCAAAATACGGTCAATTTTATATATGATATCAATGGTAAAAGCGAAGTTATACAGTTCAAATTTATCCCGCATTAAACGGTGTCAATTTTGGACACACTTTGGTAAAATATGTGTCCCGAAAAATCTAGAAAGAATTTTGATATAAAATTAAGGCAGAAGACACATAGGAAAACTCAGCATTTTTTGTCCCGTAATGTTTAGATGTCTAGAAGTGTAGAAAATGCAGTTGTAAGTTGGTGTACCTATTGTGTCTCATAGATTTGATTGAATCAGAAGATGCCGACTTTGGGCCTTGTGCCGACCTCCAAAAATGTCGTAGCCGACTCGTGGCTTGCTGGAGTGAAGGGGAGAGGTGTTATAATTGATGTAGAGGTGGTGAAGGGTAGAAAGATGAGATTTGATGAGGGTTTCTATTCGGTTTGTAGATTGTGTGCACGGACAGAAAGAGAGGGATTTCCGTCAGGTTTCGTGAGAAAGAGAAGGGAACGGACATGTTTTGGTGATTTAAAATGTAAGGAATCCAAATATTAAAGGCTATGATTGATTTAGAGGAGGTTTGAAAATATTTGGAGGAGATTTGATATTTAAATCAAAAGATACAAAAAGATGTGTCCAAAAAGGATTTAAATAAAATCCATTTTAGGAAAGTTGTTATGGAGTTTGATTTAAAATAGATTTAATTAATGTGGATACACTTAATTAATGTGGATACACATTAATCCATAAAAATCAGTCCAAAATAAGTTTAGGAGGTTAGGGTACTCTAGATGAGGCTCTACGAACCCTAGTTGGACTTGTTTTGGGTCGGTAGAATTTTTGTGATCGATTTGAGTCCAATATATCTATAGTTTTGACTTGTGCGTCATTTAAAAATAAGTAGCACATGGAAACTCAACTGAGTGGGACACCATAGGCATGTGTGTAGTAGGCTAAAAAATAGTCAAAATCGTATATTGGATCGTTTAGGTTGGATTGATATCGAGTCTGAAATTTATGTTGGAAGTTACGGCAAGTCTCACGATAGATAACTTCTTGGCCTAAATTGAGCCCGAAGTTGTGCACAATAAATAGGATACATGAAGACATATTTGAGTGGAACATTATATACCAATTCGAAAATAAACTTGTCTAGGTTAAAACTCATGAAGGAAGTTTCTAGAGTTTGGCTTTTCTTGTGCTCCAAAAATCAAAGCTACGGAATAGTACACTTTATGATCATAAATAAAAGTGGGAGATTATATATATATATTAATAAATATATTAAACAAATAATTAAAATAAATTAAAAATATAACTCTAAAATTCCATAGGGCTTATAACCAACCCATCTTAAAAAATTTCGTCCTTGAAATTAAATATATAATAATATAACAATACATAACAAATAATCCATGGCACCGTCCTAACTTCTTCTTACAATTCTCTTGAACATATCCCTTCCTGCAGCAAAAGTGACAAGTCGGGAGCTCCTTTGTCTGGTACAAGGCGACCTTCTGCTGAAGATGTACTTCTGGCCGTCTGATTGGTCTTACAGGCTATCCTCAAAATTAAAACATGAAATATGATATAAAGGAAATTAACCAAACATGATTTCTAGTGGACTCTACTACTAATGAGATTATAAGTTCACATAACCTACTAGGAAATAAGGTAACCTTATTTCTAGATCTGTTCTATCTTAAGCAACAAGGTCAAGATCATAATCCTACTGGTGAGATGTGCTAGTACGGTACAATTTCCTAGAAGAATACAAAACTTGCCTATTGCGGAATGAAATCAAGACTTTCTGAATCTTAAGTACCATTATGGTACTATTAGTCAATAAAAAAATATTATTACTAATTCAACATTATTCCTATATAGGTCAGGTCTTCAACAAAATAGAAGGAAAACAATAGTCTACTCTTTCTGACTATCAACAAACTATACAATTTTACAAGTAAACCTAAAATTTTGCACATATATGCTAGACAAGTGTTGAGGCTGAGATGAACAGATACACACATATATTGGTCAATTTTTCTAGTCATAGTATTTTATAGATTGTTTCAAGGCTAGTTTATTATATATAGAGATATTTGTTTAGCCTAACTCAAACCTTCATACTCTATTTAAAACTTCTAGGTCACCTATCATGATATTAGCACTTGATAAAAAGAAATCCGCTAGTACTTCTATTCAAGGTTATATCTTAGGCAAAGGGTAGCATATATTAGTCTAGTAATCTTAGGGTCACTTGTTAGGTCAAATCCTACAATATACTCTATTCTAACTTCCATCTTAGGGGAATATCTATAAAATTCTACCCACCTTAGCTATTTACCTAGTCTCATGAGGCATTGAATAATATCAAAAAAATCATAAATAATGGTTCTTCACAGTCTTAGGTCCTGCCTGAAATACATGGCTTATCAAGCCATTCTATTCCTAACAAACTCCCTAGTATCTATCAAAAGGGAATCATGTTTTCTTGAGGCGCTATAACTAATACCAAGTTTAACAGCCTAGCTACTAAAATCATATGGTGGGTTAAAAGGGTTGGTCAAGGTCGAGCCTCCAATTTAGGTTGGGATGGTCAATAGTATCGCAAGGGTGGCCAAAGTTGAGGCCCTAGGCCCGAATGTTGTGCCTTTAAAATAGGACACGAGGAGACGTGTTTGAGTGGGACATGATAGGCATAATTGAAGGTGGAATCGTCTAGGTCATGTATATGAAATTGGTTTGAAGGTAACAGCTAGTCTTGTGCTCCAAATATCAAAGTCAGAGTAGCGGACACCAAGTGGTCTGATTAGAAAGTGGGTGTCATGAACTACTGACTTATTAGCTTATTTGGAATGAAGATTCTCTCAATTACTCGCAAATATAGGAAAACCTTGAAATTTGTGAGGCCTTACAATCTCGCTACCATGGAAGCCTGAGTTTTTGGAACTAAATGGTACTACTACATAAAAGGATAAGGAAGGCATTCTTGGAAAAAGTGAAGATGACTATACATAAGGAGCATTAAGTCACAGTGACTTGATCAAGAAAATTTAAGTAGGTAAGAACGGGTACCTAACGTGATATGGATGTTATATTTATGGTGGTACAGAGGAGTAAAGATCTATCCTTAGTATAACTCAATTTAGGATAGAAATATGGGCCATACTCATTCATCTAAATGAGACGACTAGTTATGGCAAAAATATTGGGATGGAAATTCGCAAAACATATTTGTAATTGAAGGGTAGTGGCATGATGGATGAACCCTACCTGATGTTCTAAAATAATCCCGAGCTTTGGATGATCATTCAAACGAAGGGTGTCTCCTACTAGAATGTTGGCTTTTCTATCAAGGTTTCCTAGGAAAGCAGTTGATTATGGAAACTATTGCTAACTAATCGTTGAAGGTCATGCCCCAACTTATAATGCTCTAAAACTTCTTATCTCTTCTCTCTTTTGCTCCCTTCTATGACATGGTCTTCTCAGATGTTATCTTCACTAACAGAATATCACACACTAAGAATGTAGTCTGATAGGTCCTAACCCTCTTTGATCTCTGTTACCTATTCTTAGTGCTACTTCTATGATCCCTTCTTCTTTATTACCACTACGTATAACTTGTCCAACCCTAGTGATCTATCTACAAGGTATTCTAAACTTCCTACTATCCTATACCAATGGGTATGATCAGCTGGTCTTCTTAAAATAAGGTTTCCAATTTTACCCTCGAGTCTCTAGGTAGTTATAATCTCAAAGAATATAAATACTAAATCCATTTAAACTCTAAGTCATACTTCCATAGATCACCTATCAACCTTCCTTAAATGATAGATTATAGTTAGCTCTTTCTAGTCTACTATCTAGCACTCACGAATACGCCTACCTACTATACATGTTTATATTAAGTAAGGGTGGAAGTTAATGCTAAGAGATGCTCGTTGAATCTTTCTATTTAATACGAGACCCTTTGGCCCCTTCCAGCTACTCTTCCTGGGTGACTATCACTTCTAGTGGGGAACTGCAACTAATCTCTAAAGTCCTGCTATATGTTCCTTTTGGTTCCTCCAAAATATCTCTATCTAACATAGATACGGGTTGGAGGGTTGTAATCCACTGGTCCTAAAGCCTCTTGCTAGAGTTAAGTTGTCGTTGAGAATCCCATATTTCTCCATCCGAGCTGCTAGGTCTACCTAATAGAGGTACCTATCAAATTCTTCCTTAATAAATATTTTTTAATATAATTCCATCAACTATGTACTATCCAGTGATGGACTAGATGGTTCACCAAGCACGAGCGTACGTCCTTCCGAAAGAGGGAGTGACGACAATCCAAAACAGGAAGATCAAGGAAGTTTATTGACTTCAATTTCGAGCTTCAAGGACGATGGATAAATTCAAAAGAGTTTTCAAGACAGTTGTGGATTAAGATCCTATATTACCATATCGCACGCCCGTTCGGTACAATAATGTAACCAAAATGGATGACTCGATTTGTATGGGCCACTACAAAAATATCTCACGCCCTAGTCCCAAAATACATAGGACTAGGATCACAAGCATGCCAGCTAATACAATCTAGAATAAGTTTTCAATTTAATGGACTTACGCTAGACGTACTACGCAGAAGAAATGTACTAAACTATGCCATCTCAACTATATCTTAATCCACATATACGTAAATGAAACAAGAATGAACAACATGTACTATAGTCGGTCGCCCTATAATACACATGTCCGTACAAACTCGAGAATAATATAAGTTTATAAAGCTAGGCTAATAAGTAAGGTATAACAGGAAAGGAAATAGAAAGCACAAAAAAATAATAAAGTAACACTACAAGCAATAATTGAAACTTGCAGTTGAACCCATACCATCCATCTTTCTATACTATAAGCTCAGCAACAACCTGAAAAGATCACCAGATCCTCAGAGAGACGTAACAAGATACAACAACTAACCACAATATGAACCATAAAAGTAATATACATGAACATGAATATAACTGACAAGGGATACTAACCATCTAAGTGTATGCATGTCGAAGACTACTTTGGTACGTATGAGTATGTGAAGGAATAAAGCATAGCATCCGCTAGAGGCTTATGTATATACTAGCATACCTCCCGACCGTGTTCTGATGTGCGGTCAGCGGCCGCTGCCAGATATATACTCTAGCAATACACCCATAACTGGGAAACTATGAACCCATAATCGGGCAACTATGAGGCTAAAGGTGGCTATCTAATACGCCTACTAATAATCTTTTCCGTCCATGTCTTGCACCAGTCATATCCATGACTCGAACAATACATATCTTAATGCAAGTTACTAGCTAGACCCATACTAACTCTATATGAACCGACATACGAACTGCTCACACTAATGATCAGTCAAGTTTGTAAGCCCGTGCTAACACAATATAACTTACTCAAAGTGTCGTGTCATGAGATGTGTCCAGTCATAGAAGTCATTTAAAAAAAACTTTAACACGAGGAAGTCTACTAGCACGCTAGGACACACACACAGCCAATACTGCACCCAAGTCATACTTGGACAGTTTTTTAATTACAGTGGCACGATATCTTGCCTGGATTTGCAGCAAAGGAATAAAGTATCGATCCGAGATCACCTTTCGCAGTCACGGTCTCACGAACTCCTATAAATTAATACAACTAATATTAATAATCATTCTAACATTATTACTATCATTGACATATCTATCTATACATACAAAGTATAGTTGTTTACTATATATTTGTTATAATAACGTAACCAGTCATAATATTCCTATTAGGGCTAACAAAATTCCACAAAATATATGTATAAATATTCAATATTAATCCTAAAATATATATTTAATATTCTAGGAATAAATATTATATTATTATTTTGTATACAAACTACTTAGAAATTATTTAGAATTTGTTTCATGATCAAACTAGCATCCACAATGATAAATCAACGTTATTAGAACTTGTTTAACCATGAATAAAATAACTTTATATTATGAAATACGTGGTAAACAGTTATCTAAATTAATATATATTCATGATCATGAGTCAAAGATCAATGATATGGAGCTGGAGCATTGGTTGGACAAGAAATATTTTAGACTCACAAGAGGGTAATATCGATAGTCCGTTTTACGGCAGAATTTTGTCCTTCAAAGATCGAATGATTCAAGCAATAAAACAGTAAAATTATACAAAAAAATATTGAACAAGAATTCTAGTGAATTGAAATAAGGCCATTTTCATATATGGTGTCAATGGTAAAAGTGAAGTTATACAGTTCAAATCTGTCCTTCAATGAACAGTGTCGATTTTGAACACGCTTTGGTAAAACATGTACCCCAAAAAATCTAGAAAGAATTTCGATATGGTATTTTATATAAAGGTAGTAGAAACATAGAAGAACCGATCATTTTTTGTTCCATGAAGTTTTGATGTCTAGAAGTGGAGAGAACGCAGTTGCAAGTTGGTGTACTTGTTGTGTCTCACAGATTTGATTGAATCGGAAGATGCCGACTTCGGGCCTTGTGCTGACCTCAAAAATTATCATGGCCGACTCGTGGCTTGCTGGAGTGAAAAGGATAGGTGTTATAATTGATGTAGAGGTGGTGGAAGGGGAGAAAGATCAGATTTGATGAGGGTTTCTATTCGGTTTGGAGATTATGCGTGCGGACCGAAAGAGAGGGATTCCCGTCGGGTTTTATGAGAAAGAGAAGGGAACAGACATGTTTTGGTGATTTAAAATATAAGGAATCTAAATATTAAAGGCTAGGCTTGATTTAGAGGATGTTTGAGGAGATTTGGAGGAGATTTGATATTTAAGTCAAAAGATACAAAAAAGATGTGTCCAAAAAGGATTTAAATAAAATCCATTTCAGTAAAGTTATTATGGTGTTTGATTTAAAATAGATTTGATTAATGTGGATGCACATTAACCATAAAAATTAGTCTAAAATAAGTCTGGAGGTTAGGGTACCCTAGAATAGGCTCTACGAACCCTAGTTGGACTAGTGTTTGGTCGGTAAAATTTTTGTGATCGATTTGAGTCCAATATGTCTATAGTTTTGACTTTGTGCTATTTAAAAATAAATATAATATAGGAACTCAACTGATTGGGACACCATAGACATGTGCGTAGTAGGCTTAAAATAGTCAAAATTATATATTGGATCATTTAGGTTGGATCGATGTCGAGTCCGAAATTTAAGTTAGAAGTTACGACAAGTCTCACGGTAGATAACTTCTTGGCCTAAATTGACCCCAAAGTTATGTGAAGCAAATAGAATATAAGAAAACATATTTGAGTGGGATATGATATACCAATTTGAAGATAAACTTGTCTAGGTCAATACTCATAAAGGAAGTTTGTGGAGTTTAGCATTTTTTGTGCTCCAAAAATTAAAGATACGAAATAGTTCATTAATTTATGATCATAAATAAAAGTGGAAGAATATATATTAATAACTATATTAAACAAAACAATTAAAAAATTAAAAAAAATAATTCTAAAAATCCAGGGGGCTTACAATGCTCAGCAGTCATGTAACCACCTCCAAAGGTAAATGATCCTTATAACCTGGACATAATCGACTCCTTGCATTGTCTAGTAACTCTATGAACTTTGCAGCATCGACATTTGGTACCTCCTCAGCTGCATCATGATTGTTCGGGTCGAAACTAGGCCCTACAGCATCAAAAATTATATTCACCCACCCGTCGTCGTAATCAGCATGGTCATGGACATCTATATATGGTTCCACATAAGGCTCCGTCTCTGATGCTAAAGCACAAGTTCTCTATGTGAGGTCCAATAATAGTAATTCGACGTAAAACCCCTAGAGTACAAATGATATGTCATGTCTAATACTGGATGATATTTTAAGTTATGATATCTCACATATGGATACTTAATTTTTGTGTCATCCATGAACTAAGGGAACTCCTTGGAAAACTCAATGAAATTCTCTACCCCTTGTATAAATTCATCATACACATCGCACATGACATTAGGATGACGATTGTACAACCATGAACGATATCACAGGTAATAATTTATATCCATTTAAAGATAAATCTGTAAAGATAGATACACATTATTCGAGTACATTGTCCAAATGGTTGTAAAGATGGATACACACGTTCATAAAAGATAATTCTGAAATAGGTGTCTTCACATGTTCATTATCAGCCCTTCTCTGAAAAGAAACTTTACTTCTACAAGCCTTTTAAGACTTTTAGAGTTCTTCCAGATTTCTGAAAAATACTAAACAATGTTAAGTATTATAAATTTTATTTTCTAAAACTTTTCTTTCTTTGTTTTTATGTTTTTTTACTCCTTTCATTCTTAGTCTTTTTTACGATTCAAAAATTGGTATAACTCTAAAAGCCTCAAAAAACTTACAGATGTAAATTTACTTTTCTGAGAAGGGCTGACATGGACACTTAACTTCGGACTGATATGGACACTTAACATATGAGATAATGATGTCTCTGTCGTCATGTGTTTCTTATGAGCCCATAATGTACACTTGACCTCGGAGTGTCCAATATACACATGTGTGTTGATTACACTCTAGGTATTTATGTATCATGTGGATATCATATACAATGGTATACAATATCACAATGATACTCTCATGTATCATGATACTAGGATATAGTTTCAAATATCCATGACACTAACTATACTTGACACTTGGTATTTTGGTACAAACATACACTCTAGGCCAATCACTCTTGACACTCAACAAATATTTATACCTACTTATATAACTATATATTTCTATACCCTTACATATGTATCTATCTATATAGATTATTAACCCTCACATGCTCACTCATCCCTCACTCAAACATATAAACATATACACCTCTCACCTTGACACTCTTATACACTTGACATACATACACACACATACACATGAACATACACACAATGCACTTTGTACACACACCCCGGCCCCCACCCTCTTGAACACACATGATACACTAGTAGAAAAACACCATCATCCCAAGGACACTCTACCATTTGACACTCATATACACTTCTAATTGACACTAGCTCACCATCAAATTGTATACTTAATTACTTATACATATGAATATATCAAATATACACTCTTCAATCAACACATATCTAATTTGACACATATAAACTGATTCTCAATGATACAAATACACAATTCTATACTACCAAGCCAATTATATGATACTCAATACCATATGATACTAAATTCATAACAAAAATCCTATCAAACTACTATATAGCATAGTGACTAACAATCAAATAGAGAATATATATCAAATAGAGAATATATATCAAAACTAATAATAAAAGTCCTATGTGTGTATGTTCCCATGTGTCTGGGTCCATATGTCAGGGTTAGGGTTGTGTCATGTATGTGTGTCCATGTATCCTAGTTGTGTCCTCTGTGTGTGTGTCCTGGTTGTATCCAAGTCAGGGTTTGGGTTTATCGAGCGGGGAGAAAGGAAGGAGGAGCGCCTGAGGGAGGGGTCGACGGAATAGGAGCCGTTCCGTAGAGGGAGGAGTCGTATCTGGGGGTCGCAGGGGCGAAGAGGTCGGAGGGGCGTTGAGGTCATAAAGGGCGTCACAGGGGCGAGTGGGTCGCTGGGGGCTTGGAGGCGGTCAGCAAAAACGAGGGGGGAGAGAAATAAAAATTTTAGAGGAGCAAAAAGTCGAACCAACCATCAGAACCCTATATGAAGCTATCTAGCAACATCAATACCAGACGTCGTTAAACGTTGCTAATTTTTTAATATACTACGACATATAAGGTATGGAGTCGAAAAACGTCGTTGTATTTAAAAATATAGCGACGTTCACCGACTACCTCACGACATCAGTTTTCATAATATTAAAGGTAGTTGCTAAATATCGCTGATCGCTGCTAACAATGACTTATTGTGACGACTTTTAAATACGTTGCTAATTTCTAAAATATTAGCAGTGCCTTCTTCTAAAGTCGCTAAATTCGTCCCTGATTTGGCCTATTTAGTAGTGGTAGACAGCCTTTCATTCACAATCATATGTGCTTTGATCTCTTTTCTAGACTGCTTGTACTTGTCAAGAACCTTCTTGTGCTAAAAGCATCAAACTCATTGATAAGTAAAGTCATCGTAAAAAAGATTAGTAGATAGGTACTTGATCAAATGCCACTAGACAAACATCGACATTATGGCGAGGACTCTCTTCTTCCTCTGATTCATTGGCTTCAATTTTGTGCCATATGCTTGTATTTGCATATTTGCGTGATAATGGCCTTTTACTTGGATGGTCATAGTAATTTTTTCTTCGCATTTGGGAAGTCTTTCTTTATATGGCCTATCTTGTTACATCCATAACAGACATGTTCTTCTTTATTATTGTTTTGATGATCTTTTTTCTTTCAGTTTGATCTTTCATACCTTAAGAATGTCTTGAAGTTTTCGACTATTAGGACCTGTTCCTCACCATCTGAGGCATCATCTTTAGTTTTCTCGCTAGAGACTTTCTTAAGAAATACTTTGAATGTTGTCATCTTTTTTTAGTGCAGATTCCTCAAAGTCTTTAAGATGAAGCTTGTGGGTCAACAACTTTCCCATAAGTGTCTCCAGCGTCACGGTGGTGAGATCATTTCATTCAATGATTAGTCTTGGGGTTCCAGTTCTTGGTTAATCCCCTGAGCACTTTACGTATCTTCTCGTGATTACCGTATTCTTTGCCAAGAGAAGATAGAGGATTAGTAATATCTAGAAAATGAGTAAACATATGTCTGATCCATTCATTTGGCCTTATTCTAGAAGCCTTATACTCTTGTCAGCCTATTAATCTTGGATTCCTTTACTTGTAAATTACTTTCCTGAGTTACCTCAAGAACTCTCTAGATTTCGGAGGTAGCACATATAGATACTCTATTGAACTCAGTCTTAACTATAGCACAAAATAAAGCATTTATGGCTATAGCTTCAAGACTGTCTTATTTTTTTTCTAAGTAATTGTATCTATCATAGGGCTTATCTACAAGGTTGCCATCAATCACTATTCTAGCAGGCTTTTTGTAGCCGTCTATGACAATTGACTAGAGATCAAAGTCAAGTGACTTAAGAAAGAAGCTCATTTGTGTTTTCCAACAGGTATAGTTGGTTCCATCAAATAGAGGAGGCTTATTTGTAGATTGGCATTCACCGGTGAATATAGATTTTATGGTTGCCATGTGTACCCTAGAGTTCTATATAAGATAACCTTGCTCTGATACCAATTGTAGGATCGTAGAGTACCTCTAAAGGGAGGTGAATAGAGTACAGCAAAACAATAATTTAAGCAGCAGTTAACCAACTATAATAAGATAACAATATAAAATTGTGCAAAGTAAATGTGTAGAGAAAAGTAAACGCAAACACCGAGGCTTATACTATAGTTTTCCTCTTAGAGGATTAGTCCAGTCTCGAGAACTCTAGCTCGATATTGAATCCATTATAAAGTGGAACACAAGTTTTGGTCCAAATCACTTGTAAATTCTTACAGACTCATGCTTTTGATCTGAAGCGCACGACTGCTTCACAATCACAAACTTTTGATGCGAAGAGCTTGTCGACTTCAAACTCGGATGAAAACAAAATTATTTTCAAGCCTTTTTACAACTCGAATCAACTTCTACATCGAATCGCAGCGGCACTTAGCTGAAGTTTGGAATGAGAAGGTTAAAAGCTCAATGGAGCTCTTGAATGGATAGAAGAAGAGAAGAATGAGTTGTTTTGGAAATGAAAAAAATATCTTCTATTTATAGGGTTCCTAGGGATCAAACTCAGGCAGAGTTCAGTTCCCTAGCGTTCAAAAATCAGAACGTTTGGAGCATGGTCTTCAGGTGGACCTAATCTTTAGGGTTGCTAGGTCAAGGTAATCGAGTTAGGTCCAAGTTCGGTCCGATTTTGGTCCCTTTGTAACCATTATAGTCCATGTTTGATTTGGGTTTGGTTTGGCTAATTTTGATATGGATTTGGTTTAGGGATTTGAATAGAGTTTGTAAATAGGCTTGGCTTTTTTAGAAGATGGCTAGGAAGCTGACCAAGTAACAAGTACGAATCGATGTACATATTTTTCTTAAACTCAAATGTAATGCAAAGTACATGATAAATTTGAAAATCCTATTTTGTAAACTTTGATGATAATGTAGCCATCATAGTTCAGTAAGAAACAGTCTTCAGTTGTCTATTTATAAGTTATATCGAACAAGAGGTTAGTCGATATCAAAATCTGGTTTCACCATGACCTATGGGCAAACAATCTCCACTCGCCAACAGGTAACCATTAACCTGATGTGGATCTTCTACTATCTGGACATCTAGCAAACTCAGAGTTAGAATACACTATGATCTTTAAATGATCCGATCTCGTATAAGTGAGCATGTAATCTTTTGTACTCTATAAATATCGCATAACCCATTTGGCTGGTTTCCAATAATCCATTCCAGTATTGCTTAAATATTTGCCTAGAATCCTAATTATGTACGCAATATCCGAAGGCGTACATACTTGAGCATATATTAGACTCCCTACAGCTGATGAATAGGGAATCGATTTCATTTTTAATTTCAAGGCTATCATATGGCATTGATTGAGACTGAACTTGTCCTCTTTAGCGACAGGGTGTCGTATGGCTTGTATTTCTGTATGCCAAATCCTTTAAGCACTTTATCGATGTAGCTCTTTTGTGATATCCTAAGAATACCTCAAAAAAACTTGTTTTATCTGGATTCCTAATACAAAAGAGGCATCACCAAGATCTTTCATCTTGAAGTTATACGATAGAAATTTCTTAGTGTCGTGCAACATGCCTATATCATTTATGGCAAGCAGTATATCAACAGACAAAATCAGAAAAAAAAATATGTTTACTTCCACTGAACTTATGATACACACATTTTTAACCGCATTTACCTCAAAACCAATGAGGTAACCACTTGGTAAAATTTGTAGTACCATTGATGAAAAGTTTGGTTGAGTCCATAAATAGATTTTGTCAGTTTGCAAATGATATGCTTTGGTCCTTCCGACACAAAGTTTTATGGCTGCACCATAAATTATTTCGTTAATCTTACCATTAAGAAACGCCATTTTAACACATATTTGATGTAAATCAAGATCAAAATGTGCAAGAAATGTCATGATTGTTCTATCTTTCGAAGAAATTGAAGAGAAAGTCCCTTTAAAAACAATTCCTTCCTTTTGAGTAAAAACCTTTAGCTACAAGATGTGCTTTGTATCTCTCCACATCACCCTTCAAATCCTTCTTGGTTTTAAATATCCATTTACAACCAATGGACTTTACACATTTTGGTAATCAGACAAGTTCCTAAACTTTATTGTTTTGCATTGACTTATGCTCCTCATTCTTTGTATTAACCAACTTTTGAGAGTTAAAACTTTCCATAGCTTGGCGGAAGTTAATTGGAACATCTTTCATTATTCTATAGTCTTTCTCATATTCTTGGAGAAATACGATAAAATCATCCAAAATTGTATTTCTTTTTTCTCTAGTGGACCATCTTAATGGCACTGTTTCATGAGGTTGTTAAGTTTGTTCCTTAGAGGTAATTTGACATTGTCTTATTGAGATTCTAATTTACTTCTTGATCAATGACACATACAGAAACGTGCACATTGTCAAAAGTGATAGTAATATTCGAAAATGATTCCTTCTAAAGAAATAATGTCCCTAATTTTATTTCTCCCCTAAACTCAACATCCTCAAAAAATATGGAATTTTCCGTCTTAAATTTTTTTCTTTGTGTGGGATCTTAAATTTTAACCCCTTGATCTCAGCATAGACAATAAAGTAGATGATTATAGTTTTGGCGTCAAATTTATTTTCATATGGCCTATAAGGCCTCATATGGACAACCCTAAACATGTAAATGCTTCAAACTAGGCTTTATGCATGTTCAATCTATATAAGGTGTTTTCGCAACCACTTTAATCGGCACTCTATTCAGAAGGTAAGTTGTTGTCTTAAGTGCATCACCCCAGAGTGTCTCTTGTAAGGTAAAATGACTAATCATACTACTCACCATATCCTTAAGAGTCCTATTTCGTCTTCAGCTATACCATTCATGCTAGGTGATCCTGGCATGGTGTACTATAGGAAAATTCTACTTTTCTTTAGAAATTTAGTAAACAGTCATGGATATTTTTACCTTATCCACCATATCTATCATAGTATTCTCCACCGTGATCAGACCTGACAACTTTCATTCTTCTATTGAGTTGGTTCTTAACTTCAACTTTAAATGATTTGAACACATCCAAATACTGTGATTTATTGTAAATGAGATATAGGTAGCCATATCTAGAATAGTCGCTTATGAATGATATGAAATATTCTTGATGATTCAAAGAAGTTGAAGGAAATGGTCCACAGATATCAGCATTTATCAATTCTATGCTTTCTGTAAACCCATTGGCACCTAATCTCTTTGTTTTGGTCTATTTTTCCTTTATACATTCGAAAAAGATATTGAAGTTTGTGAAGTCAGGGGAGTCCAAAATTCCATCAGGCATAAGTTGTTAAACTCTATTTCTATATATGTGACCTAATCGCTTCTGTCATAATGAGGCTGAATTTTTTTTGTTAATTTTTCATTTAGTACCACGTGATTCCACATGCAATATTTTATTATAAGATGTAATAGTTTTAAGTGAATACAAGTTATCGTAAACATGAAGGGAACCATTATCAATAATGTTTGAATTTAAAGATAGGCTAATCTTATTATTTCCAAATGAACAATGAAGAAAACTGAAACTAAATTTTGTCTACAAGATTATAGAATAAAAGTGTATATCAAATCCAAATTATCAGTTCCTAATAATAACCTAAAATGTCATATTGCTTCCACGTCAACCGATTTTTCGTCACCCACATAAATATGCCTTTCACCATTACTTGTCTTTCAGTAGCTCAAACAACCTTGTATAGAAATATTAATGTGGGTAGTTGTATATGAATCTAACCACCATGTGTTTCTAGGTACTAAAGCTAGATTCATCTCAGAATAGACCAAACTAATAAATGTACCTTTCTTTACACGCCGTATGTGGTACTCAGTAGATTTCTTTTTTATGTGTTCTATTTGTTACAAAAGAAACAACCCATAGTTTCTGTATTCTTTCTCTTTTCACCCTTAAAGTTTATCCTATTAAGTTTGGGAATCAAATTCAAATTAGCAGATATTGTAGCAACATTAGTTGTAAAGAAAATAGAATAACTAAACAAACATGCTCTAATTATTAACCAAAAATAACAGTCAAATAAATTCAAATAATGGTGAACCCCATCTCAAGATACCTAGCACATTGTTAATATCAAGTATTTGGATAATAATATTAACTTTAAGTGGTACTCTTGGTGTAATGAACAAACGTTGACAATAACTCATGTCAAATAATAACCTAGATTTGGATCGGATTGTTATTTACATGTAAACTTTACATTTGTCACACATTTATCACCACATGTACGTGTATAATTTGGCCTAGTATTATGTAACACTCAGTTTTCTAAATGAGGATAATTTTGAAATTTTATAATTTTAATTATTTATAATGGTATTTAAATCATGTTATGATTTTTGGTGATTTTTAATCATTTTAAAACTATTTAATTCTATGACTTGTGATTTTGATGTTTTGCTAGTGAAACCCTAGAGACTACTTGACCTAGAGCCTAACCATGTGATTAGGATATTTTGTCTATCATTTTTGCCTCGAGATATTTTGTTCATTATGAATTATTTTGATTTATTTTATAATTGGTTGATTGGTGATTGCTATTTTAGACTTTGCTAGTTGTGACTTAAGAGACTAACCTAGAGTTGCCTTTGGCTTGGGTGACTTAGATAGCATGGTGTGAGACCCTAATGTGGCTTAAGTTAGACTTAGTTGACTTGAGTGTGGCTAGGGTTCATGAGAGGATTGAGAGAGTTTAGTACATTAGACTTTTGGTTAAGGAGTTGAACTAGCTAGTTAACAATCTTGTCCCAAAGCCCACCATGAGAGACCCTAACCCCAGCTCTTAATTTGGACAGCCACAACAGCCACTAATGCCCTAATTTCAGCCTATATAATCTCTCTTCATAGCCACTTGCCTATTTTAGAACATCCCCTTGTAGGAAACCCTAATTTCTTCCCCCTTTCATCAAATCTCTCCATTCCTCCACCAAATTGATGCCAATCATTTGTATTGGATTCCATATCTGGAGTAGAAGAAGGAGGCTAGCTTGCAAGGAGGGGAGCTCATTGGGACATAGTTTGAGGAAGAAGACAACACTTTTTGGGGCTTTTTCTTGGAGATTGGATCCGTATAGGTAAATCCCTACAAATTACCATAAATTCCTGATTTTATTCCAGATGCATCCATCTAGGTGTCCCATAGCTGTAGAAAAAGTTTGGTAGAAATTCGTGTTGATTTGGTGTCCGTATCGGACACGTATCAGTGTCATTGCTTAGGTGTTTGATGAAATGCCCAAGAGGGATTTTTCTTGATGTTTTCAAAAACTAATTTTACAAAAATATAGATCTATATATGTGTTTCCCCTAGGACTGAACACAAATTCGTGTCATTTTCGTATCGGAAATAGACGTGGATACATTGCACGACACGCGTGGGCGCTGTCCTGCTATCCGACGCTTATTGCGGACACGACACAGCTCGAGACACCATGAAACTTAGTGGACACATGGGGCAGTGTCTGTGAACGAGCTCCCTAAGTTTCATGGACTCATGTGTCGTGTCGGATATGAAAACCCACCTACACTATTTTGTACTAACACGCGCGCACGCGAGATCTGCTTATAATACAGGTCTCGTGTCCGCACAGGACATGTCGTGGACACCTCGTGTGGTGTCGAATGTGTAACCCTATACGTGGGCTACACGTGGACATGTGCACGAAGTATATTGTGTCGCGTGTCGTGTCCTAGACCAACTCGCACACGTGCACGAGGCTGTGTGTGCCTGTGTGTGTCTGTGCGTGTTCATGAGTTTCTGGACACATTGTGTCCTGTTGTATGGACACCAAATGACTCGTGGGACGCACTGACACATGCACAGCACATTACCAACTAATTATTTTGGATTTCTACCTATTTTTGAATTTGAATTGGGTGTTTTTTCCATTTTTCTGATACGCGTACAGTAGCGATATTTCTTGAGATTTTCAAACTGGTTTAAATTGTTTTTAAATGCAGATTTATATGTCTTGTATTATCACAGAGATGTTGTTACATGTCTGTGATGAGGATTCGAGGCTGGGTTCTCATTTGATGGTGTTTCAATCATTTTGGTTCAATACTTCTCTTTTCGAATGAACTGTACATGTTTGAAAACTGAGATTTCTCCCCATGTTTGAAAACTGAGATTTCTTCCCATGATTGAAAACTGATATTTCTCCCCATGTTTGAAAAATGTGATTTTTCCCTATGCTTGAAACCTGAGATTGTACTGATAACTGATAGGGGCTTTGGTTTTAAATGTTGAAAACTGATTTTGGTTCATGAGTTTGGGTTTAAAAATGAAAACTGAATTTTGGGTTGATATTGAGTTGATAAATATATACTGATTTGGTCATGCTTAAAACTGTAAATAGATATAGGTTGTTCCCAGTTTTTTTTGTAAAACCGAAGATATACTATGCAATGACATGTCACACATATTAACCTTCCTAATGTTGACACTAAACCCTTTGCTATATCACTGAGCACCCTTATATATATACATGTACACACACTCACCACTTGTTACACTAACACCTTGATACACCATGTTCACCCACTTTGCTTCGACACCACCTAACACTCAATCAACATTTGACACTACTACACTTCATTATCTTCACTTGTCTGCACATTACAATTTTCTGTACACATTCTTGCTATACACTTAGATTGACACCAAAACACACTTGACATTTGACACTATGACACATGATTCACCTTCACTGCATATCCCAAATGCATCCTATGTTTGCATTGCATTGTACATTGTCTGCAAACAAAAGCACACACATGTAATCTGCATTTCATTCCCAGTGCTGCACATACCTGGACACAATTGCATTGATACTCCATTGACACTGCACTTGTATTGGCACTTGCTTGCTTTGACACTCACTTGACACTCTCACATATCATACACACACTCTCTAGCTCACTGTCAACACAATTGAGCACACACCCTTTCACTCTTACTGTCACACCCTTGACACTCACATACCCCTTACCCTCACTTTCTGTGACACAAATACACACACACACTGCCACACCTGAACCCCTCTATCTCATGTTTTCCTGATAGAAAATAGACACACACTCATATATATGCATGCACACACACATTACATGAATACACTTCAACCCCCTTTGCATAAATGTACTTGAAAACCCCATTAATGCCACACCATATCACAACACACACAGAGTCTATTATGCCATGTACACATATCAATATTAACACTTTGACACCACTCACTTGTCACTCACCCTTGTTTATATTCTATTTCCTTGCCTCCCTTCCATTTTTCTCCTTCCTTCTTTTCATTCATTGAATGTATGAATGCATGTATATAATGTAATGCATGAATAATGTATGTATGTAATATGTATGTATGTAATATGTATGTATATAAATATGCATGTATGTAATATAAGCATGTATGGATGTATACATGTATGTTATATATCCATGTATGTAATGTGTGGATATATAAATACAATGTATATATATATGTGTGTGTGTGTGTGTGTGTGTGTGTGTGTGTGTGTGTGTGTGTGTGTGTGTGTGTGTGTGTGTGTGCGTGTGTGCGTGTGTGCGTGTGTGCGTGTGTGTGTGTGTGTGTGTGTGTGTGTGTGTGTGTGTGTGTGTGTGTGTGTGTGTGTGTGTGTGTGTTGCCCTTGGCATTGTATTTGTGTGTGACTGCTAGGCTAGACTTGGTTAGGCTTAGTGAGACTTGATTGGGCTAGGACTTGACCTAGTTTGACTAGTGTAGTTGACTAGAGTTGACCAAGGGTTGACTTTAGTCTAGAATGACTTGTTAGACTAGGTTTAGACCTAGAATAGCTTGGTTGACCTAGTTTGACTTTATAAGCTGACCAAGAGTTGACTTTGGCCTAGATGACCTAGAAAATCATATAGAATGCATTGTAATCTTCAATATTACCATTATGGACATGTTGTGACCTGTGTTGCTCTAAATAGGACTCATCTATTCTGTCTGGACATCTACACTTACCAGATACTCAGGATATCAGGCAAGTACATTCTCTGACCGTTTTATACTTGATATGATTTACATTTATGCTCTAGATTACTTTACTTGATGTTGTCACGTTGTTAACACGGATTGGTACTATATGGATCCCTTCATGAGATGTTATCTCCTTCGGGAGCATCGGGTTACGGTATGTCATGTGTGTTTCACTTTCATCATGTACTCTGGTGCTTTCACCATTCATGTGCACTCTTGTGATTCATGTACTCTCATGTTCACGGAGCCCCCATGTATATATTCATGTACACCCATTTATGGGCCTTCAGGTGATATCATGTGCAATAACATAACTTGTCTGGATCCTTGTGTATTGATTGGGATACGGGGAGTAATGGTCATGTGAACAATTCCAAAGTAGTGTAATCATGTACAAACTCTTAGAATAATCATATATAAATTCAAGCTGTTCACATGTCTATCTTGTACTCTACATCACTAGCCACTGTTAGTGCTTTACTTATAGTAGATATTTTTTACAGTCATCTCTTTTACTTCATATATATCCTCCAGCATTTCATATATCTTACTCTATAGCATATTTATATATTGTGCTCGCTCTTGTCCTGACTGGACCTGTTGAAAAGATTACAAAGAACGAGGATAAGGCATTCTGCACTACCTACTATGGAGCAGCCTTAGACGACACCTGCGACTTGGGCCTCCAGCAGGATCCATTAGCAGTAGATGCTGATACCCCCATAGATTAGGCTTTATCTTATTTACAGTTGTTATCTCATTTGGATACTTATTGTTTATATCTGAGATTTTGTGATGATTGGATATTGTGGAGTTGTTATCTTAGACTCTTAGACTTCTTCTCTTATTGTATTTCATTTGGCAACTTTCATATCTATCTATCTTATCGTACTTTCTACTTTAGCTGTGATTGAGTTGTACATTTCTATATTGTCCTCCATTCGGAGCGTATACATTGTACAGGTACCTTATAATTGTTAGATGTATGTGACCTAGGACAGCGTTCTACCAGCGATACTACGACGTAGGCTGTACGTACCCACTTCTCGTGTCCCTACACTGGGTGCGGGTCGTGACATATTAACCTTCCTTTAGGCCGGCTAATACTCGTATGAATGTACAAACACAAACATCCGACATCCCTCATAGACTATCTTCGCAAGAGAGGTCACTTTGGTGACACTTGTTTTAGTGGGTCTAGTTAGAATGTTAGATAACTATTGCTAGTCATAAAGAAAAAAAAATAATTGAATGTTGACTAAATTTTTAAATGACTAAATCCTTATATAAATTATAAATAAAATAAATAATCATAAGTCAACAAACTATATTAACAGATTCTACTGAAGATATGCATTAATAGATTACATCAAATAACCTATAAGGATTACTCCAAAAAAATGCAATAAAGACAAAATCCTAAATTTTATATAGACTAAATCATATAAATATGCCATGCCAAAAGATATTATTTACTGAATATTTTACTAATTATGTGTCGATCATATGTGCCATTTTCATAAGGAAAGTAAAACAATGGCTTATAAGCCATAAGCCATTACAAAACTTATGTGCCAAAATATTCATTTGCTAAATTAATCTGACTACTAGTTTCCTAGTATATAAGATCTTTCAACCATCTACATTCTTTATTATTCATACAAATAGGAAAAGAAACAAGCATTAGACAACCAAAGTCCATAGGTGCATTTGCACTCTTACACGAAAAACTTACCGAAGTCTTTTTTATAATGATCGATACTTTTTTAAGAAAAATTAATGCTGCAAGGAGTTCTAGGAAATATATATGATTCCTATCCGTTTGATCACAACACCGACTAATAAACTCTCTTACTCCTTCATCATTGTTGTATAATTAAATAACAATGCCCGAACACCAAAGTGGTCAAACTGGAACACCAAATAGATCAAAATCAAGCAACATTCAAAAGATTTAAAAAATGCATATTAAACTATTTTTTTGAAATGCCCAATCGGGAATCGTTGACATGTATACATGTTCTACAGAACATTAAGCAATTGTGATTTGAAATCAATATGAGGCATCCGTCATATTTCCAAAATAGTTCATAGATCTTTGGAAAAAAATCATCAAATTAAAATAGGAACTCAATGATTCATTATTAACTTTGATTAAAAATCTTTACCCTAAATTAAATTAGATGGAACGATCTAGGGTCTGAACAACAAAAAAAATTGATTCTGAAACATAAATCAAACGGGGAGGCTCTAATACCAATTTCATTGATTTATGAGATAAAGATGATAAATAGTTGATGAAGCATACCTAAATCCATTGTTTGGCTTGATGGATCTTATAGCGAACGTCTCTTTATGCAGTTCCATCTTCCAACTTGATACGACCCTTAATGATAAAGATGAATCATTTGTCAATATCTCTATTGATGATGATATAGCAGACAAAAGAATAAAAATTGCTCTTTTGTGGTCGTTGAAGACCATGATCCCTAATGAATATATATATATATATATATATATATATATATATATATATATATATATATAGAGAGAGAGAGAGAGAGAGAGAGAGAGAGGAATCTACACATTATCTTAATGAAAATAACAGCCATAAGCCTATTTTCCTATTATACTACTTTAATTTGGCTCAATTATGTAGATAGCAAAACACAATTAATTTTACACGTGTGGCTCCTAATTATTGAATAAATCTAACATTTTTTGTTTGAAAAACTAAGTTTGAAAATGTGGAGAAGTAGAAAATAATTATCCACTGGGTAACCAGGCTTATGATAGTGAAAACAAATCAGAACAATCCATTGATGAGCATAACATGTCGTAGCAAATTGACCAGGCTTCTCGCAATAATTATATGAAGGACGATAAGAAGTCCTGAAGGTGGGAGCACGAGTCTTCTCGAAAGTGGAAGATGAAAAAAAATCTTAGAACTGCTTAGGTAAAGAGTTTTTTATTGTTAATTTTTTGTAAGAATTAAAAGTTTTGGTACTTCTGGATAGAAGTTCTGAAGGTACAGGTGCCTTAAATGAGAGACAAGTGACAGACTCTTCATCGGAATAGTATTCTTGATTTCTTCCAGCAATCTGATTCTGGCAGTACCATCGACCCTTTCGAGAGGAAGATGAACCTTTTACTTGATAGTTTGTGGCTTTGCTTGAATATGATGCCTTTCGAATAATCAAAAGATGTATAAATAAAGATCTACTTTATAATTTTATTGAATGGAGCCTTTTGGACTTTTGGTGAAAGAATACTTGTCGGTGCCATGACTATAAAGAAGTCATTTTTTGCATTTAGTACCAAGACTAGTTGGACATTGCTGCCCCTTGTTTGGTAAGCAAAAACAAAAATAACTAGGTTATAGATGATGCTCTCCCGATTGACTTAGTATTTTTCCAGGACGGGTCTTGCAAGGCATGCGCATCAGAATCAAGGTGATGAGAGAAATTTTTTCTGATCAACGACAAAGACGATCAAACAGATGGATTTTTTTTAAATGGCTCTAGAAAAAAATCGATTGTGGTGCAACGAAATAAATTAATAATATTAATTTTATAAATAGATTATGTAAAAAGTAATGCAACTATAAATACATATATAGATAAAGAACGGATCCATATCCATGTGAAGGAATATATATCCTTATAGAAGAAGAAATCTAACCTTAAATCTAATTAATCTTAACATAATTTCTTCTTAACGAATTAGAATTACCTAACAACTTAGAATAAATTTTCAAACGAAAAAAAAAAGACGCACCCAATAATAAACAATGCCAACCCAACTTACAAGAAGAAGATATTGCTCTCACAACGAGCCCATTTTTGTTCATCTACTAAAATTAAGAGTGTTGTGAGTCTTAGGTGGCATGAGACACAAGACAATGTGAGTCTTAGGTGGCAAGTTTATACTCACAAAAGCCATTGAGATAGAAAAGTCTTCTCCAATGTAAAAGTATTGAGGAGACAATAAAAAGTACTTTTCCAACTTCCAAGACAACTCCTCCACTTCTTCTTTTTATAAACATTTCTATTCATAATTGATGATATGGAGACAAAGTCATTGTGAAGTGTATTGTCTAGATCTAGACAATCAACTTCACATTGTTCTTCACTACCAGAATAAGTCGTTTTAGCGACGCCTAAAGACGTCGCTAAAACGACAAATTTCGTCGCTAAAAATATTTACGGACGCAATTACCGACATTTTGGACTTGTCGCGGAAACGTAAGTCGCTGATCTTTAAAACGTCGCCAAACGTCGCAAGTACCGACGTTTACCGACGTATATATACGTCGGTATATTACCGACATCTACCGTCGTGTCGTCGGTGGATTAGCGACGTGTCTAACGTCGCTACGCGTCGGTAAAAACCTGGGAATTTACCGACGATTACCGTCGTGTCGTCGGCGGTTTAGCGACATGTTTAAAGTCGCTACACGTCGGTAAAATCCTGAGAATTTACCGACGTTTACCGTCATTTAAAATGTCACTAAATGTCGGTAATTTTTGGGATTATTACCGACGTTCACTGACGTTTACCGACGTTCTCCGACGCATAAGGACGTCGGTAAACGTCGGTACCCTGGAAAATTTTGCAGATTTACCGACGTTTACCGACGCAAACGTACGTCGGTGGACGTCGGTAAACGTCGGTAAACGTCGCTAAATCTGCAAAAAAAATAAAAAAATAAAATACAGAATGTTCTTTTCTCCCTGCAGTTTAAAAAGATAACCATAATCAATATTGGACTGTTTTTCAAAATCTAGAATATGTAAACCTGAGATTTGGTCTGCACAGTCCCCTCATTCCCAGTTTGGATTTTACTTGGGTATTAGGACTTGACAGTCCACATTCCAGATTTGAGTATTTGAATGATTGAGCCATAACCAACAGGAATGAACACTCAATAACACACATGGTTCCTGCAACATTTGGTTCCCTGTTTTGCTGAACACAGGCCATATACACACACCCACGTGAATGACACACAATCACACACACACTGTTTTCCCTCACTGTACACAGGTTTCAGTCCCTACATACACAGGTTTCAGTCACTCCTACGCACACACACTCACTCTCTATCACACACTTGTCACTCTCCCTTTACCTCACTCTTTCTAACTCTATATCTTTCTATCTTCCTATGTATATATATATATAATGTAATGTATATAAATATGTATGTGTATGTAATATGCATCCAAGTATATTATGTATATATGTAGGTATCCTATATATTATATTATGTGTGTGTACCATTATATATATATTATATATATGTATGTGTGGTATACATATAGGTAGCCTATATGTATATAAATATGTATGTAATATGTGATTTCCATGTGTAGGCCTAGATACAATAATAGGTTGTGTGATGTTGGTTTTGACTTTGTATTGTATAGGTTGTATGGGCTTGATATACTAGCATAGGCTAGTTTAGCCTTGATTAGACTAATATAGACTTGTTAGGACTTAGAACGATTGTTAAACCTAGTTAACATAACCTAGACTTGTTTAGACCTAGAATGAGTTGCTTGACCTAATTTAGACTTGTTGGACCTAGTTTGACCATAGTTGACCTAGTTTTACTTCTAGGGTTGACCAGAGTTGACCAAGAGTTGACTTTGGCCTAGATTGACTTCTAAACGTAAACCACAGAAGCACATTAACATCCAATTGAAACAAATAATAACATAAACAACAGTATAACACAATGTAGCAGGCAACAAATAGAATGGGATCCAACAAATAGAATAGGATCCAACAAATAGAATAGACATAACCAACAAGTATCCAAATAACCAAGTCTACACCAAATAACAAAGTCTACAACCAAATAACCAAAGTCTACACACAACCAGCAAATAGAATAGGATCCAAACATCCAAGTCTACACAACCAACAAATATCCAAGTCACAAACAAAGGATCAAACAAACACAAACAAACAGTCCTAACTAGGACTACTAGGGATCTGGTACAGGAGGGGCACCGCCACGACGAAGGGATAAGAACAACTCATACTCCTCAAGTGAAATCGATACCGATGGAGTAGGCAGTGACATCGGTGGAGTCAGTGTCGAAGAAGAAGAAGGCGGAGTCGACGACGATGAAGGCACACCCGGACGACCAGCACGCTCTAACGCTGTAAGTCGCTGGTGGTATAAATCCATGATAGATAACATTCTATCACTGCTCTGGACCATCGAATCCTGCGCCAATCTCAGCCTCTCGGCCATGATCACATGTCCTGTCTGCAGCTCCGTCACCGTGCGCTCTAACCCTCCAACGCTGTGCTCTGTCCTTTTAGTCATCTCTATGAGCTCCATAATGCCGTGGTCGAGCGCATCAAATCGTGCTAGCAGCGCATGATCGTCCGTAGGGTGTTGAGACTGCTTCTCGATCCGTCGTAGCAGGTCGTTACGGAGAGACTCCATCATCTGGTGGACTCGGGCAGACTCCTGGGACGGCTGTGGACCATGTACACTAGCAGGAGATGCCCTAGAGGACTGGGTCGCAACTAGGGCGCCATAAGATCCCGTACTGTAGTACGTACCCCTACGGAGTCCACCAGCGGCGGTCATCCACAGCTTGTCCGTCGACGGAGCTTGAGTGGGCTGCGAGGAAGTACCGGCCTCTCCTGCATCAGGTGCACTAGCAGCCGCCCGTTCCTGCAGCCTCTGATACTCGGCCTAGAAAGTATGGATAGTACTCTATAATTTCTAATTTCTAATTTCTAATTAATGTACTTATTATTACTAACTACATGAATATTTATTTGCATCATATTTACTAAGTTATATTAAAATTGACATGAAGTATTAAATTAAGATAACGTATTGTAATACTTATATAGGTCTGTTCGGCCCTCTCATCAATAAGGTCTTCGCCCTTCCGATGGGTGGCCAGGAAGACAGTCACCATGTCGGCGTTACCGACCTTCCTTACCTGTAATTAAATATATTATCTTGGTAATAATTTATCGGTTTTACATTAAAATAATATTTCTAAAAGAGAAAGACATACCAGACGACGAAAATGTTCCGTCATCGGAATCGACCCACCGCACCACTTCGAGGCATGTTGCCTAGCCGCCTTGGCCTTCTCCGACTTCTTCTTGTACCTTGGCTCGTCGAATCGAGCCTTCATCGTATTCTACTGATCAGGGGTGATCCAACCTTGGATCGGCTTTCCGGCACGATCACGATCCTTCTGATCATTAATAGCGTCGCGGATCAGCTTGGCAACGACGGCAAGAAACATCCCATCGATAAGCTCGGCCGGTGCGGTGGATAGAAAAACATATCCTAGAAGAGCACAAACCAAATATTTATCAGTTATATATAATATGCAAAAATTATATGATTCATGTTAAAAGTAAATATATTTTAACCTTAAAGCGCGCAAACCAGTAGGCCTTCCTCTCGTCCGGAGCATCAGAGTAGTTAATCCAAGCACCACCATAATTATGCCTCAACATATGGCCTAGACGTCTCTGTACCTCTGGGGGACGATATCTATACAGACATTATATTCAAGAAAAAAGTTAATTTATGATAAAAATAGAAAAAAAAATTATAAACCAAAATACCTACTTTGTACCGTCGGCCCAGATCTCCGTCCTCCTCTCCTCCGGAGGTGCGCACGCATCATCTGCATGATGCTGGTCGGCCGTCGGCACAGCCGCCTCGGCCGTCGGCGCAGCCTCCGCCATCTGCTCATCCGTCTCCATTGTCGTATCAGCAGCAGAAAAGCTAGACGGGCGAGCACTCTCAACAGGCCTGGAACTACTCGTCCCAGGAGATATGCCACGTGACGTCGTCCCAACAGGCCCAGCTACTGTCCGATATAGAGGAGTAATCGGCGACGAGGACCCAAAGCCGGTACCAGTAGGAGGTACCGAAGGAAAACTCCGTCCTCTAGCAGTACCTGTAGGAAGTACCGGAGGATCATGACCTCGTCGTCCCCCTCGGAACGATCCGCGACGACCTGCCAAACCTGATAACAGCATATGATAATACAACAAATAATAGAGACTAGAAATATGAAAGTACAACAAATAATAGAAACTAAAAATATGAAAGTACAACAAAGACAAGATAATAACCAAGACAACATATGATGATACATTCTACAATAAACATCTAAGTCTAGATAATATATTCTAGAAGAAACATCTAAGTTCAGATAAGTATATCTCTCTCAATCATCTTCAGAATAATCATCTTGTTCGTCTTCCTCGACCTCATCTTCCTCTTCCTCCTCATCTTCACTTTCATCTTCGCCTTCGTCGGCTTCGTCTTCCTCTTCGGATAATTCTACATCTTCTACATTATGTGTCGTGTAATGCGTAACTTTTGTGGATTCCACATCGACAATATTGGTTACAAGAGGTAGCTCGTCCTCCTGGTAAGCTTTTTCGTCAATATCAAAAGTATCGCTAGCTTTAGTCTTGCATACTGCCCACCAGTCAGACTTCGTTGCTCCTCGTTTCGGATAAGCTGTGAAGTACACGAGCTGAGCCTGAGTTGCTAGGACAAACGGTTCGTAGCCTTGATATCTACACTTGTAGTTTATATCCACAAGACCATACTTGTCAATTTTCCAACCTTGATTTTCAATCGGATCGAACCATTCACACTTGAACAACACGATCTTTGCAGGTTCTCTGCCATTATTATATGACAACTCCATAATCTCCCGCAAGATGCCAAAGAAATTATTTTCTGGATCGAAGTCTTTGTAGTTCGAAGACTTGATACATAAACAACTATTTTTCGTGGAATCAAGATCCAGAAAGCTGTCTCTGATCGGAGCATTTGTCGACTTGAACCGAAAGCCATTGACACAGTAACTTGGCCATATTTTAACAAAAGTAATTGGTCCCTTGGCAAAAGTTCTAATTAATTCAATCTCGGGTGAAATTAGACGATCGACCTGAATATCAAAGAAGAGATAATAAGTTATTTATTGCGCAGTTGCATTAGAAGAGGCCAGTAATTACCGAGCTACTTACATATTCGCTCAACCAAGAAGGAAAATGACGTCTCATTTCTTGTTCTAATGCTTCGTCTGTTAGGTAGGGTCTAACCAGCCTTAACTCATCATTATATGTGCTGGAAAACAACGAAGCAACCGCCGATTAGTACAATAATATTAGCTTATACTATTACATTGAGATGACGTAAACTCATCATCCTGAGTTACTTACCCCTCTAGCTTCTCCACTTCATCCTCATCGCAATTGAGTAATACATACAACTGAGCAGCCCTTAGCTCTTCGTCATTCAAATATCTCTTCTTCATTTTCCCTGAAGGCTTTCCGGACGCATTAAATCTGGATACTCTCGATCAAAGTGCTTTCATGCTTCTCCATCAGATGGGTGATCCAACACTCCTTCGGTATGTTCCCGCTTATGCCAACTCATGTTTTCTGCCGTTTCCTTCACCATAAACAACCGCTGCAACCCGGCGTCAACGGCAAGTAGTGCATCGAAGAGTAGGCTTCCCGGCACCGACAGACTTTCCTCTACCACATACCTTGTAGCGATCGACACCACAAAATCTGCAGACGTCTTCATCCTTGTCGTCTTTGTAGTACAACATGCACCCGTTGCGACAGGCATCAATTTTTTCGTATTCTATCCAGAGCGATCTAATCATCCTCTTAGACCGGTAGAAGTCTTTAGGCAACTTCGCACCCTCAGGCAATATTTCTATAAGCAACTCCATAAGACGGTTGTAGCAATCTTGCGACATGTTAAAATCGGACTTGATGCTCAACAATCTTGTAACCACCTCCAACGATGAATGATCCTCACAACCAGGATATAATAGAGTTCTTGCATTCTCCAACAACTCTATGAACTGTGCAGCATCGGGGTTCGGTGCCTCCTCAGGTGCATCATGATCATCTGGATCGAAACTAGGCCCGGTCGCGTCAAAAATCATGTTCACCAACCCATCGTCGTAAGGAGTATTGTTGTGGACATCCATATAAGGCTCGTACTCCGATGCTAAAGACACAAGTTCTCCGTGTTCGCTCTACTGATAGTAATTCGGCGTGAAATCCTTCGAGTATAAATGATACGTGACATCTACTTCTGGATGATATTTCAAGTTGCGACATCTCACACACGGACACTTAATTTTGGAACCGTCCATGTACTGAGGGAACGCCTTGGCAAACTGCAGGAACTGGTGTACACCCTCTATGAATTCATCCCGTACACCGCACATGTCATCAGGATGACGGTTGTACATCCACGAACGATTTCGCAGATAGTAATTTAGCTCCATATCCATTTGAGGATAATTCTGTAAGATAGATACATGAACATCGTTTAAACACTTGTAAAAGTAATCATGATACAACAAGTGGTAATAGATATGATGTATCCTATGTAGTTTCTTTCCCTCTCTTTACTGTGAACCTTGGTTAACATTAATATTTCCACACTTCTCTAGGGTGAGATTGAGGTAGATATCCTATGATGCGAAATAGTCGACTGAATGACCCGAATGAGAAGGAAGGAAGTAGGGAGGCTCACTCTATACACTCTAGGATTGACTTATTTCGTCGTTGATTTGACTTATTTTGGTAGTATGAAATATCAACAATATCTGATACGGTACCTCGAAGACCTAAATATAGAATATTAATGTCAATTGGTGTTTTGGAATCATAAACTGTTGGCACATTTTATTTTGAGTAATTAACAGCATCTTCGTAGTTTAGTCTTCTGTTCTTCAGATTCAAATATTCTCAGAAGATGTACTACATGGAGTTCTTCACTTCAAGAGCTTCCTCCTTCTTCCTTGAAGACTGTAGCAGTTACCGACATTTCCTGCTTAGAGTCTTCATGTCTGTACTGGTCTAGGTATATCTGTAAACACTAAAGGATGGATGATAACTAAAAGCACAAATCGAAAAACATGTCATTCAGAGCGGCATACCGGCGGTATGCTTCGGCATACCGGCGGTATACCGTTTTCGTGTCCAGAAAAGGTTCTGTGATAAAAAGCGGCATACCGACGGTATGCTTCGGCATACCGGCGGTATACCGTTTTTGGACTCTAGAAAGTTGCTGTCTCGAAATGTCGGCATACCGACGGCATGCTGCGGCATACCGGCGGCATGCCGTTTTTAGCAACACAAAAGTTGCTGTGATCAACTGTCGGCATACCGACGGTATGCTGCGGCATACCGGCGGCATGCCGTTTCTAGCAGCTCTAAACTTTCTGTGACATTCTATCGGCATACCGACGGTATGCTCCGGCATATCGGCGGTATACCGAATTTCGAATACTTAGTTTTCGATTTGGTCTGACACGCATTAATGGCCGCATTTAATGCTCTTGAACGGTCATAATTATGACCGTTACTATTTGGCCGGCATACCGACGGTATGCCGCGGCATACCGGCGGTATGCCGCGGCATGCCGGTCTGCCTGCATTTCAGAGCATTAAATGCCACCTACTCTTGGTTTTCTTATAAAAGGAAGCTCTCTCTCTCTCTCTCTTGAGCTTCCTCACCAACTCTTCCATAAATTTTCAAACAACCAAGAGCTCCACCATTAATACTCTTCAAAGCTTTTCATTGTCATCCTCTCCCAAAGTGCTAGAGTATTAAAGAGTTGTACATTTCGATCTTCACGTGTTAGAAGATCAACAAGTTCTCATTCTCTTTTGTTTGAAGTTGGCGAGCCTTCGTAAGAAAACTCGTGTGTAGAAGTTGGCGAGTCTTCGGATCCAAACTCGTGTTGAAGTTGGCGAGTTCTTCGGATCCAAACTCGTGTGTACTATTTGGATAATAGTGGATTAAAGCCGGAGAGAGTTCCGGGACTGGACTGCCTCAAAAGAGGGTACCAGGATACATCCTTGCGTTTGCGTTTGATCTTTCTACTCTTTATTTTAAATTGTCTTTATTGCATCAATTGTTGTAGTTTATATTTTATTTCCCTATTCACCCCCCCCCCCTCTAGGGTTCTACAATTGGTATCAGAGCCTTGTTCTCTTGATTTGGATTTACACCCTTGAGTGATCCATGGCCTCTAACCCTAGCATCAATACGTTTCACAATGAGGGACACTCCACAAATAGGCCTTCCCTATTTGATGGTACCAACTATAACTACTGGAAGATTAGGATGGGCATTTATCTCAAGTCCATAGATTTCGATTTATGGGATTGCGTGATAAATGGCCTTCCTACTCCTTCCAGAGCTATTGAGGATATTGCTTCTGACACCCTTCGGGAAACACTTGCCGAAAATATTAAGAAGCTTGCTTGTCGAGATGCCAAGGCAATGAATGCTCTTTACTGTGCCCTCGACAGTAGTGAATTCAACCGGATCTCTACTTGCAAGACTTCCAATGAGATTTGGAAGTTACTTGAAGTCACACACGAGGGAACTTCACAAGTGAAGGAATCCAAGATCAGTAGACTCACGCAAGAATATGAGTCTTTTAAAATGAAGCATGATGAATCTATTGCTAGCATGTTTACTCGTTTTGGTGACATTATTAACTCTCTCTCTTCTCTTGGAAAGGAATATCCCGCTCATGAAAAGATAAGGAAAATTCTTAGAGGATTGACGAAAGCTTGGAGTCCTAAAGCTACCGCAATCATTGAGGGGAACGATCTAACCGTCATGAACCTAGAGACCCTCATGGGTAAGCTAATGACTCACGAGCTCGACATGAAGGATCAAGAGGAATCCTCCATTCAAGAGAAGGAGAAGGAGAAGACCAAAAAAAAGAGAAGACTCTCGCTCTCAAAGCTTCAAGGTCCTACTCCAAGGATAGCTCCGACGACAATGAGTCGGATGACGATGAAGAAATAGCTCTCACAGCTAAGCACTTCCGGAAGTTCTTAAAGTTCAACAAGGCCAACCGCTCTAGACGGGACAATAAAGAAGACCCGGCGTGCTATCAATGCAGAAGACCCGGACACATCAAGAGGGATTGTCCGATGATACGAAAAGACTCAAGCAAGTACGAGAAACCTAGCAAGGGAAGCTCATCCTTTAGAAAGTTCGCCAATACTAGCATTTGGTGTGAAAGCGACGCGAGCGACTCCGACAATGACAAGGAGTGCAAACACAATGCCAACGTCTGTCTCATGGCAACCGATGAGGTACTTGATGATTTTTCTTTAAACACTCTTACCTATGATGATTTGGAGAAAGCCATTCTTGAGTTACATGAAGAACACAAAGGTATTCGGAATAAATACAAGAAATCTCTCAAGAAGGTTGAGGCGCTTCAACTTGAAGTAGAGAGGCTCTCAAGCATCATCATTGATGTGAAGGAAAAATCTCCTATTTCCGACACGGATGAAATAGAGTCTTTGCGACTCAAATTTCAAGAATCTCTTGACACCATCAAGAAAAAGGATGATGAGATTCAATCCATGAGAAGCTCTTATGAATTTGCCATGCACAAATGTCAAGATGCTAATAGAAGAGAATATTCCACCTCTATTAAGTATAATGATCTTCTTACACGAAGTAAGAATTTAGGTAATAAGAATACCACTCACATGCATGCTCCAAGACACCCTCACACTCATCACAATGCTAGGCATAATCATTACATGAACACTACACACAACTCCTTTTCTAACACAAGAAAAGGACCCTTTGTCAAGAAGAACACCTCTCATCATGCTTTTTACTATCATCATAACACTCATGGTAGAACTTCTCACACTAGAAACTCACACATGCACAACACTCACACTTCTTCTTCTAAATCTTCCTTGATGTACAATTATTGTGGTTTGGTGGGTCACACTTCTAACTTTTGTTATACAAGAAAACAAGTTGACATGAGAGTTCTTTAGTGGGTTCCTAAGACTAACACTCATGGACCCATAAGATCATGGGTACCAAAATGTTCATCTTCAACTTATGTTGTAGGTGACGAATCCTTCTCATGCTAGAAGCAAATGGATTCTCGATAGCGGTTGTTCACGGCACATGACCGGTGATGCTTCACTTTTTACAACGCTATCGATGAAGAAAGAAGGACACGTCTCCTTCGGTAACAATCTTAAAGGTTATATTATTGGAAATGGTAATATCGGTTCTCCTCCTTATCCTTGTATTAATAATGTATGTCTTGTTACTAATCTCAAGCATAATCTCTTAAGTATTAGCCATCTTACCGATAATGGTTATGATATCAAGTATGTTAAACTCAAATGCCACATTACCGATAGCTCCAATGGAACTATTATGTATGAAGGCATTAGAGAAAACAATATTTATGTTCTTTATCTTGTTGAAGGTGCTAACAATGACAGGTGCCTAGTTGCAAAGAACGATGAGAGTTGGCTTTGGCACATGAGGCTTGGACACGCCAACATGGATACCATCTCTCGCCTCGCCTCCAAGAAGCTTGTACGAGGACTTCCTAGCATCCCTTTCAAAAAGGATATGGTATGTGAAGAATGCGAGAAAAGTAAGTTGACCAAGTCATCCTTCAAATCCATCAACTCTGTGAGTACCACTAGACCCCTCCAACTTATTCATATGGATCTCTTTGGGCCTAGTAGAGTAGCTAGCCTTGGTGGCAAACTTTATGCTTTTGTTTTAGTTGATGATTTTTCGAGATTTACTTGGGTTATTTTTCTTGCTTGCAAAAGTGATACCTTTCGTGAATTTGTTGCTTTTTGTAAACGTGTTCAAAATGAGAAAGGTTTTTCTATTAACAAAATTAGGAGTGATCATGGAGGTGAATTTGATAATGTTGATTTCAAAAGATTTTGTGAAAAGAATGGTTTTGGACATGATTTTGCTTGTCCCCGTACTCCTCAACAAAATGGTGTTGTGGAGAGAAAGAATAGAACCCTTGGCGATATGGCCCGGGTCATGTTAAACTAATATAAGCTCCCCCAATATTTTTGGGCGGAAGCCGTTAATACGGCGTGTCATGTTATTAATAGAGTCTTAATTAGACCTATTACTAAGAAGACTCCTTATGAGCTTTGGTTTAACAAAATTCCTTCTATTGAATATTTCAAGGTTTTTGGTTGCAATTGTTTTATTTTGAATACCAAGGATAACCTAGGCAAGTTTGAAGAAAAAGCCTATGAAGGGATATTCCTTGGATACTCTACTCATAGCAAAGGTTTTCGTGTTTTTAATAAAAGAAGTCTTGTTGTCGAAGAGTCAATCAATGTCTCTTTTAACGAACTCAACTCTTCTACATTCTCCTCCTCCGAGGATATTGATGACATCTCATTTGGGTTGGAGAACTCCTCTATTGAGGATCGTCCTTCTTCATCTAACAATGAAGTTATGACCCCATCAAAAGAGTCTCCTCCTCTCGAGCCTCCTCCAAAGGATCTCCCAAGAGAATGGAGATTTGTCACCAATCATCCTAAGGAGCTTATCATTGGGGATCCTTCCTCAAGTGTTAGTACAAGATCCGCCACTCGTGATCTTTGTGCCAATGTGGCTTTTATCTCTCAAATAGAGCCTAAAAATGTTCATGATGCTTTCCTTGATGAATTTTGGATGATAGCTATGCAAGAGAAGCTCAATCAATTTGAGCGAAGCAAGGTTTGGGAACTTGTCCCAAAACCTAGCAATCATCCTATTATTGGAACTAAATGGGTGTTTCGCAACAAGCTAAATGAAGATGGGTTAGTGACTCGTAACAAAGCCCGATTGGTTGCTCAAGGCTATAACCAAGAGGAAGGCATTGACTACGACGAAACCTATGCTCCGGTTGCACGTCTTGAATCCATTCGTATGCTTTGTGCCTTTGCTTATTTTAATGACTTTAAGCTATTTCAAATGGATGTTAAGAGTGCTTTTCTTAATGGTATTATTAAGGAGGAAGTTTATGTTAAACAACCTCCCGGTTTTGAAGATTTTCAATTTCCTAACCACGTTTTCAAACTCCATAAAGCCCTTTATGGCCTAAAACAAGCTCCACGTGCTTGGTATGAGCGTCTTAGCTCTTTTCTTGTCTCTCACAATTTTTCAAAGGGAAAAGTTGACACCACACTTTTTATTAAATCACATGACGGGACTCTCTTATTGGTTCAAATTTATGTTAATGATATTATTTTTGGTTCTACTAACAACACACTTTGTGTAGAATTTGCCAAAGTTATGCAGGAAGAGTTTGAAATGAGTATGATGGGTGAACTCTCCTTCTTCTTGGGGTTACAAATCAAACAAGGGCCTAAAGGAACCTTCATCAATCAAGCAAAATATACAAAGGACCTCCTCAAGCGTTTCGACCTTGACTCATCCAAATCAATGAGGACCCCTATGGCTACAACGACCAAGCTTGACAATGATGAAGATGGCACATCGGTCGACATTCGTAAGTATAGAGGTATGATCGGTAGCTTACTTTATTTAACGGCTAGCCGTCCGGATATCATGTTTAGTGTTTGCTTGTGTGTACGATATCAAGCCAATCCAAAGGAATCATATTTGAGTGCCGTTAAGCGCATTTTTTGTTATCTCAAAGGCACCATTAACATGGGTCTTTGGTATCCGAAATCCTCATCCTTTGAGCTTCACGGCTTTTCGGATGCGGATTTTGTCGGATGCAAGATTGACCGAAAAAGTACTAGTGGCACATGTCAATTCCTCGGGAAGTCCTTGGTATCGTGGTTTAGTAAGAAGCAAAACTCTGTTGCTCTTTCCACCACTGAGGCAGAGTATATTGCGGCAGAGTCCTTGGTATCATGGTTTAGTAAGAAGCAAAACTCTGTTGTGCACAAATTCTTTGGATGTCACAAACACTTTTAGATTATGGCATTTCTCATTCTTGTACCCCTATTAAATGTGATAACACTAGCTCTATCAATCTCGCAAAAAACCCAATTTGTCACTCACGCACGAAGCACATTGAAATTAGACACCATTTTCTTCGTGACCATCAGCAAAAAGGAGATATCCATCTTGAATTTATTGATACTATCTATCAATTAGCCGATATTTTCACTAAGCCTCTCCCGGAAGATCGCTTCTCTTTCCTTTGCCGTGAACTAGGCATTTTATCTTTTGATCCTTAGTCCCAGTCGACCGGCACACCGACGGTATACTACGGTATACCGGCGGCATGCCATTTTTCAAGGCAGAATTAGGTTCTGTTTCGAACGACGGCATACCGTCGGTACACGTCGACATACCGCCGGTATGCCGGGCAGCGGCGGACAGGCTTTCATTTCTGGATTCGGGCCCACATTCTTTCACTCCTTTATTTATTCTTTTTTACCCTCTTCTATTCTCTCTCATCCATCCCATTAATCTTCAACTCCCATCCCATCACCTCCCTTCTCATTTACTATCCTCTATCTCTTCACATTAACTACCCATCACTTCCCCCCTTTTTCTCTCCTCTTTTTACTCCACCATCATAACTTCCCTCCACCTTTTCAACTCCTTCTCTTTCAAACTTCCTCTACAACCGTTCCTACCTATTTTCAAAATCATCTCTTCATCTTCCTCCTCTCTTTAAAAACCCTCCTTCCTCCCTCTCCTCTCTACTCCTTCTTCCTCCACACCATAGCACCAATCCCTCTCCATGGCCAACCCTAAGCGCCCCCGATCCTCCTATTCCTCCGGGTTCAACCCCTTCGTCCCGGTGGCGCTACCTACCGGCTATGACCAACGCGTCTTCTCCAACTCTCTGGCCGCCGAGCTTTGGTTCCAGCACTTCGCCAATCACAACGTATTCAAAGGACGGGCGATCAACTGGAACCTCTTCCCCGGTCATGTCCCTTTGTTTGACGATGCCGGTCTCTCCTCTCTTCTAAGGCGCCAAATCCCTGTCTACCCTGCTGCTGTCCGCCTTTTCTATTGCAACATGAGAGGGGATGACGACGACCCTTCCGCCATCCAATCTATGGTCAATGACCGCCACTTCCGTCTCACATCTCGGGAAGTGGGGGCCATCTTAGGCATCCCAGACAAAGGGGATGCGTTACCTCTTTTGGGTGCTCTCAACTCCTCGGCGGCGTCCCCTTTCGACGAATTCTGCCGAATCATCTGCAAGGGTCCCAACCCTCCTGCCATCCCGGCCCTCTCTGTCCAGCTGGAGCCGTTTTATTACGAGCTCCATCGGATCGTGTGTCACACTCTCTTTTCGAAGGGCGGGAACTATGATGCAATCACTGGTGATGCCCTCGTCTGTATGTACCATCTCTATGCCCGGAAGCGATTCTCCTTCCCAAAGACTCTTCTTCTGCAATTTCGGCGTACCATGCCTTCGGGGAAGCAGAATCTCTACTATGGCTCTTTCATCACTCTGCTTATGGAGGCCAAGCAGGTTGACCTGTCTCTCTGCACCACGGATGGCGTCCCCTCATATCTTGCTATCTCTCGTACCCTTGCTGGCGCCTCTACTTCCTGTGCCTCATCTTCCCAAGAGCAACCGGCATACACGCCTGCTGCTCCCACATCTACCCCTCCTCCTTCGGGCCGTTATATGCCGCTTACTCAGCAGCATTTTGATATGCGGATGGCCCAGGCGGAGGAGCAGATGCGGGCCCACACTCGTGGACTTGGCACCCTGATCCAGACTCGTTTCCACGATCAGGGGTACTTCATTCAGCGCACTCTTCAAGACCGTGATGCTTTTCTGGATCTTAATCTTCAGGATCCCATGTACACGGGCCCGTGCTTCTCTGACCCCAATGCCTATGGGTTTATGTACCCTGAGGGCATTGATCCTTTTGGCGCCTTCCAGCAGGCTCAGGGTGATGATGATGATGATCCGGCTGAGGATTAGGGATGGTCTTCCTTTTGATGGTGGTTTCGGTTCTTGAATGGTTCTAGTTTTTATGTGTGTTTTCTGTTTGTTGTCTTTAGTGGTCCTTCGGGGACTGGTTTATGGTTGTTTTAGTTCTTTGCTGTCCTTCGGGGACATTATCTATGGTTGTCTTTTGTGTCTGGCTCTCGTTGTGGAGAGTCTTTTATCTTCTTACTATGAAATGTATGGGTCCAGCATGTATTCACTTTCTCTCTAATATATTCATGCATGCTTTTTCTTTATATACTCATGTCTTTTCTATTATGCAATGTTTCTATTGATTATCCCCATCTTTGACTAAGTGACAAAGGGGGAGAAATTGTATTGAGGGGGAGCTGTCTACCTACGGGGGAGCTACTCCCTGAAGATGCTATCTCTCTCTATTTTGTCAATTATCAAAATGGAAGAGTTTGTTGGCACATTTTATTTTGAGTAATTAACAGCATCTTCGTAGTTTAGTCTTCTGTTCTTCAGATTCAAATATTCTCAGAAGATGTACTACATGGAGTTCTTCACTTCAAGAGCTTCCTCCTTCTTCCTTGAAGACTGTAGCAGTTACCGGCGTTCCCTGCTTAGAGTCTTCGTGTCTGTACTGGTCTAGGTATATCTGTAAACACTAAAGGATGGATGATAACTAAAAGCACAAATCGAAAAACATGTCATTCAGAGCGGCATACCGGCGGTATGCTTCGGCATACCGGCGGTATACCGTTTTCGTGTCCAGAAAAGGTTCCGTGACAAAAAGCGGCATACCGACGGTATGCTTCGGCATACCGGCGGTATACCGTTTTTGGACTCTAGAAAGTTGTTGTCTCGAAATGTCGGCATACCGACGGCATGCTGCGGCATACCGGCGGCATGCCGTTTTTAGCAACACAAAAGTTGCTGTGATCAACTGTCGGCATACCGACGGTATGCTGCGGCATACCGGCGGCATGTCGTTTCTAGCAGCTCTAAACTTTCTGTAACATTCTATCGGCATACCGACGGTATGCTCCGGCATACCGGCGGTATACCGAATTTCGAATACTTAGTTTTCGATTTGGTCTGACACGCATTAATGGCCGCATTTAATGCTCTTGAACGGTCATAATTATGACCGTTACTATTTGGCCGGCATACCGGCGGTATGCCGCGGCATACCGACGGCATGCCGGTCTGCCTGCATTTCAGAGCATTAAATGCCACCTACTCTTGGTTTTCTTATAAAAGGAAGCTCTCTCTCTCTTGAGCTTCCTCACCAACTCTTCCATAAATTTTCCAACAACCAAGAGCTCCACCATTAATACTCTTCAAAGCTTTTCATTGTCATCCTCTCCCAAAGTGCTAGAGTATTAAAGAGTTGTACATTTCGATCTTCACGTGTTAGAAGATCAACAAGTTCTTATTCTCTTTTGTTTGAAGTTGGCGAGCCTTCGTAAGAAAACTCGTGTGTAGAAGTTGGCGAGTCTTCAGATCCAAACTCGTGTTGAAGTTGGCGAGTTCTTCGGATCCAAACTCGTGTGTACTATTTGGATAATAGTGGATTAAAGCCGGAGAGAGTTCCGGGACTGGACTGCCTCAAAAGAGGATAACAGGATACATCCTTGCGTTTGCGTTTGATCTTTCTACTCTTTACTTTAAATTGTCTTTATTGCATCAATTGTTGTAGTTTATATTTTATTTCCCTATTCACCCCCCCTCTAGGGTTCTACATAAACATGATATACTAGGTCAATTCTAGGTCTCCAAGTCATTTCTAGGTCACACTAGGACAACTGGGTCAATACCTTGCCAAACTTGGTCAAACTAGGTCACACCTAGGTTTTTAGGGCCATACGTTGCCTTACCAAGGTATTCTAGTCTATACTAAGCTAATACCCTATGTATTTGCCCTACCAATATCCTATTCACATAGGTAAAACCATTACTATGGCCTATTTACCTAATTACCTATACACTAGCCTATCCTTAACTCTAGTAAAAATCAATACCCAAACTCAATACCCTATATACTACAACATAGGTATCTCCCATACCCATGTGTCAACCCATTACCTAAACCTATAGGCTTCCTAAACCTATATATTACCTAGTCACTCTAGGTAAAGCCATTACCTATACTCATAGGTAAAACAATTCCTATCTTGAAGTTACCTATACTTATTGTCCTAGTCCTCATCTATACACATTATCCTAAGGCCTCGTTTGGTTCACCAATTTAAGGAACTAGGAAAGGAAAGTTGTTCCTTTTCTTTGTTTGGTAACCACAAACTTGAGAATCAATTTCCTCACAAGGGGAAAATTGGAGGGAATATGGTTCCACTCATGACCCATGGGATTCATTTTCCCTCCTTCTTTTCCAACATTTATTACAAAAGTAACCATGTGTTATTGCTTATTTTACCATTAATGCTTATTTTACCATTGTTATATTTTTGCTTCCCTTTCCTACACCAACCAAACAACGGAAAGGAAATGTGACAGGAATCCTACTTTTCGATTCCCATGGAAAATACAAAGGAATATATTTCCTTTCCGTGAACCAAACGAGGCCTAATAGTGTCAAAGTATCCACGTGTTGTCAAAGTGTCAAAGTATCAAAGTGTCACAGTGTGTGTCAAAGTGTCAACTTGTGTGTCAAAGTGTCCACGTGTGTGTCAAAGGGTCGTGTCTGTGTCGTATCAGAAAAAGGAAGATAGGGTTAGGGTTTACCGACACAGCGTTGGGGTTGGGTCGGGGTCACCAGGGCTGGAGCAGCGGCAGAGGAGACTGGTCGGGTGGTCGTCGGAGGGAGTGAGTCGTCGGAGGAATGGGGTCGTCGGGCAGGGGGTCGCCGCGGGCAAGGGTAAGGGAAAGAGCGGGAGATTAGAAAATTTTGGGTGAAAAAGATGAAAAATCAATCGGGCCAGAACCCTATATGAAATGTTTTAGCGACGTCCGTTAAAGACGTCGCTAACCGTCGCTATTTATTAAAACCTGGCGACGTCGTAAAAGTGGCGTCGCAAAACGTCGCTGAATAAAAAAAACAGTGACGTTTTGCGACTAGAATGCGACATCAGTTGTCCAAAACATAATTTGTGTCGCTAACTTTCGCTCAAACATCGCTGATAGTGACGTTCAGCGACGTATATATAAAACGTCGCTAAAAGCACAAAACTTAGCGACGTATTTATCTGGAGTCGCTAATTTCGTCCCCATTATGACTTATTTTGGTAGTGCTTGCCATGTCATTGCCATGTCAACTTCATGATCTATTCTACATTTGCATTGGAGAAGGATTTTTGAAATGAAAGCTTGTCATTCCTATGTGGCAACCATTTTTTCTAAACTCACAATAGGGTTGGAGATGCACTTAAGAGCATCTCCAACACTATTGTCTTATTTTGTGTTATGATTCATATGTGGCATGAGACACAAGACAATGTCTTTCCTATGTGGCAAGGTGATATTCACACAAGACAATGAGATAAAAAAGTGTTCTCCAATACAAAAGTATTGAGAAGGCAATAAAAAGTATTTTTCCAACTTCCAAGACAACTCCTCCACTTCTTCATTTTTTATAAATATTTATATTAATAATTGATGATGTGAAGACAAAGTCATTGTGAAGTGTAATGTATAGATCTAGACAGCCAATTTCACATTGTCCTTGCCATGTCATTGCCATGTCAACTTCATGATTTATTCTACATTTGCATTGGAGAATAATTTTTGAAATGAAAGCTTGTCATTCCTATGTGAAAACCATTTTTTTCTAAACACATAATAGGGTTGGAGATGCTCTAACCCTTCCATTTATGGATTACCATATGTCAAACTTGTCATCAAAACTAGGATAAATATTTATCAAAGTAGTCTCAAAATAATTTTATGTTGGATATAAATGACACATAACAACTTTGGAGTAAAAATGTGAACATATGAGTGAATAACAATGGACTCCCAACAGTACAACATAAAGAGCAAAGCATCGTCTGCAGTCACCGAAAAACTAGGATAAATATTTATCAAAGTAGTCTTAAAATAATTTTATGTTGCATATAAATGACACATAATAACTTTGGAGTAAAAAATGTGAATATATGAGTGAATAACAATGGACTCCCAACAGTACAACATAAAAAGCAAAGCATTGTCTGCACTCACCGCCAGATCTTTCTCGAGCGTACACGTCTCGAAAGTAGCAACAAAAGAAAAATTCACTAGTCACGCCGCCCCTAATGAGCTCACATCACATGGCAGAGGATCTAAATCCTGGCAATGGTGGCTCCACGTGGACTCTATAATTTCTCATAATTGATTGATGGCTCCCTCCAATTTGGAGAAGCGGACATGAGCAATAATTCTTACACTTAAAGAGTGCAACTTCTAACACATTATTATTGCCTTCTTCTGTGGGTAGCAGCTTTTAGTAAACAGTAGTTTTGTAATTCTTCTTGATTGTTCTCCTCGTTCCGGGAATGAAGTTAAATGGCAATATACTCATTTCCTTAGAGCATCTCCAACTATGTTGTCTTGTTTTGTGTTGTGAATCCTACGTGGCATGAGACATAAGATAATATCTTTTCTATATGATAAGGTGATATTCACACAAGACAATGAGATAAAAATATGTTCTTCAATGCAAAAGTTTGAGAAGACAATAAAATTATTTTTTCTTTTTCAACTTTCAAGACAACTTTTTCACTTCTTCTTTATTATATATATATTTTTATTCATAATTGATGATGTGGACATAAAGTTATTGTGAAGTGCATTGTTTAGATCTAGACAACCAACTTCACATTCTCCTTGCCATGTCAACTTCACAATTTATTTCACATTACTTTTGAAAAAAAATGTATCATTCCTATGTGGCAACCATTTTTTTCAAACTCACAATAGAGCATCTCCAACACTATTGTCAGTTTAGAAAAAAAAAATGGTTGCCACAGAGAAATATTAAGCTTTTATTTCAAAAATCTTTTTCCAATGTAAATGTAAAATAAATTATAAAGTTGACATGGCAATGAAATGACAAGGACAATGTGAAGTTGGTTGTCTAGATCTAGACAATGCACTTCACAATGACTTTGCCTCCACATCATCAATTAAGAATAGAAATATTTATAAAAAAAATGGAGAAGTGGAGTTGTCTTGGAAGTTGAGAAAAATATTTTTTATTGTCTTCTCAATACTTTTGCATTGGAGAACATTTTTTTAAGAGCATCTCCAACGTCCTATTGTGAGTTTAGAAAAAATGGTTGCCACATAGGAATGACAAACTTTCATTCCAAAAATTCTTCTCCAATGCAAATGTAGAATAAAACATAAAGTTGACATGGCAATGACATGGCAAGGAGAATGTGAAGTTGGTTGTCTAGATCTAGATAATGCATTTCACAATGATTTTGTCTTCACATCATCAATTATGAATAGAAATATTTATAAAAAATTGAAGAAGTGGAGAGTTGCCTTGGAAGTTAGGAAAAATATTTTTTATTGTATCATCAATACTTTTGCATTGGAGAGAGTTTCTCTCTCTCATTGTCTTTTGAGATATAGTTTTGCCACATAAACAAGACATTGTCTTGTGGCTCATGCCACATAGGAGCCACCTAAGACTCACAACACTTAACAAGACAACAGGGTTGGAAATGCTCTAATATCATTGTCTTGTGTGAATATTATTTTGCCACATAGGAAAGACATTGTCTTGTGCCTCATGCCACATAGGAATCACAATACAAAACAAGACAATAGGGTTGGAGATGCTCTTACTAGATATTTCAATCATTTCAATAAAAATCTATATATTAAAAAAATGTTAAGTTTATAACCAAAGGTCTACAACCATCTTGTAGCCCTTATCTTTTCCTGCTAACATGGGCCCACTGGGATTCTCTCTCTCCCCCCCCCCCCCCCTCCCCCCCCCCCCCCCCCCCACCAAAAAAAATGGAAGCCCGCCACGTGACGCTTGTAAGCTTTTACAACCAAAAGAGTAGCATTGCCATATATCAAAATATGAACCGAAATTTTTTCTACGATCTTTCTAATTAAATATCTCTATATTGTTGGTGTTTTTGCCTTTGGACTAGAAAAGATAGTCCCACATCGGCTACACCAAATGGTGAGTATCTCAATATAATGCATTGCTTGTGTTGAGGTGTGCACATGAGGTGTAGTGGGGCACAAGTTTGTGCCATGTGGAAGTATTTTCCTAGAAGGAAAAAGGATTAAATCCAACAAGGATGCAAGTTAATTTTTGTTGTGCGGACTCGGACTCGAACACGGACTCCAGGATGTCTCGTGCATGCACGGGAGTGTTCGGGGGGTAGGCGTGGACTGGCACACTTCTATGCTGATTGTGGGATGATCTAAAATATCAAACTCTATTTTTGAGTATTGGTATTTTAGTCCCACATCGGATAGGAGAAGAGGTGAAGTCTCAACTCCACTCTATAAATAGAGCCCCTTGGCCTCCTTTGAAAGATGCACCAAGAAGAGAGTTGAGGGAGTCTGTTAAGTCTAGGAAGCCCGTTCAAGTCTCAAATATTGACTTACGAGCGTTCCAGAAGTTCTTCGTGAACTTGCTGGTTCCTGGAAGCTGTTCGTGCTCGTGTGGGGCGAATAAAGCTTTGAGCAACGGTGGTTCATTCACCCCAGCAGGAGTTATCTCATCTTCGCCAGTCATCTTCTTTGTTGGTTCTGTCAGGATTCTATTAACGCTCCTTCGGTGAAGTGTTTGCGTTGATATTATCAGAATTCTGTTTGTGCACCTTCTGTGAAGGATAGCACTTGTGAAATTTCTCTTACGTACCTTCTGTGAAGTGTTACGTTCTGTGCACCTTCTGTGAAGGATAGCACTTGTAGGATTTTACTACGTACCTTCGGTGAAGTGTTACGTAATCACGATTGTTTGTACAATTGTTACGATATTTCAGTTATCCATCGAAAAAAAATTATGCCTCGGCACTAACAATCTCAAAGCTCTATTGAGAAGATGGATAATTCTCGTGCTTCGCTCATCGATACCGGCTTTAACAAGTTAGAAAAATTCGATGGCGAACACTTCCAGATATGGAGACGAAATGTCACTTTAAATCTTTAACTCGTGAATGTTGATCACGTGCTGTCAGAAGAAGAACCGATCGTTCCAACCACTGGATCTGCTGCGGCTGTGGCCGCTACTACGACCAAGCAAGCGAAGTGGAAGAGAGAAAACAGTATATGCAAACTACTGATACTCAATTCCATGGAAGACTCTCTGGTAGAGTCCTACTCCAAGAAGACATCTGCCAAAGAGATATGGGACTCCTTGGGAAAGCTCTATGAAGATGACGAGAGCCGGTCCAAGATCTTCATGGTAGAAAAATACCACAAGTGGACCTTCGAAGACGAGAAGGCGATGCTGCCCCAAGTGAAGGAGTTTCAGAAGTTGCGTCAAAAACTAGAAGACGAGAACATGCCCCTCGTCGACAAGTTTGTCGTTGGAGGGATCATCGCGAAACTTTCTACAGAATGGAGCAACTTCTATGCAAGGATGCATCGAAAGAAGATGGAAATTAGCTTGAAAGATTTCTTGCAAGAGATCCATGTTGAGGACGAGATGCGCTCTCAACAGAAGATGGATACTCTGTCCAAACAACTGGCGAAGGCAAATCTGGTCCAAACCAGAGAGTACCAGGGGAAGCAGGCTGCTTCTCATCGCAAAAAGAAGGACTTCACGAATCTGAAAGTGAAGGATCCTGCTTTCAAGCAGCAGAAGTCCAAGTCCCATGTGACTTGCTTCAATTGTGGCAAGAAGGGCCACTACAAATCCGAATGCAAGTCCAAGCCCAAAGAACAAGGTGAGCCTAGTAAGGTTTCTATGATTACTAATCTAGTTGCCATGATAGCACAGGTTGCAACTGTGGGGGCTGACTTGGACTGGTGGATAGACACTGGTGCGACCTGCCATGTCTGTTCAGACAAAGACTGGTTCGTCACTTATGAGCCAACTTCAGAGAAGGTCATAATGGTAAACCAGGCACAAGCTGAAGTACTGGAGATCGGGACGGTGGAGCTGAAACTCACATTGGGGAACACTCTGACGCTTCAAGGTGTGAAGCATGTTCCAGTAATTTTTAAGAACCTGATCTCTGGAAGTCTGCTCTGCAACGCAGGCTTGAGGATGGACATCAATGCTGGCCAGTTGGTGATGTCCAAGAAGGGTACATTCTTCGGGAAAGCTTTCCAAACTGAAGGAATGTACAAGATTCAGCTTGTTGTAACCCAGCATGATAATATAAATGCAATCACTTTTTCTGATTATTCTCTTGAGTTGTGGCATAATAGGCTAGGACATGTTCATTGTAAAAGGATTAACAAAATGTCTAATCTAGGACTTATCTCCAAGTCTGGGGGTAAGGTAGAGAAATGCGAAGTATGTGCTTAGACGAAGATCACAAGGAAACCCTTTCACAGGGTCCATCGAAGCACAGATCTTCTGGAGTTGGTTCACTCAGATATCTGTGACTTCAAACAATTCTCTACAAAGGCCGGGATGAAGTATTTCATTACTTTCATCGATGACTTCTCAAAGTATGCTTTTGTCTACTTGCTCAAGTCTAAAGACGAAGCATTCGAGAAGTTCAAGGAGTTCAGGGCCGAGGCTGAGCGGCAAACTGGACAACAACTCAAGAGGTTAAGGAGTGATGGAGGCGGGGAGTATCGATCTCATGAATTCTTATCATTCTGCAAAGAACATGGAATCATCAATGAGACAACGGCTCCGTACTCTCCTCAATCCAACGGAGTAGCAGAAAGGAAGAACAGAACGTAGACAGAGATGATGAACTCTATGCTGTTGACTGCAGGTCTTCCAAAGTGTTACTGGAGAGAAGCTGCACTAACGGCAACATTCATTCTGAACAGAGTGCCATATACAACTTCCGACATAACTCCTCATGAACTCTGGTTCAAAGTCAGACCTAACTTGAATGTCATTCGAGTGTGGGGGTGTCTGGCTTATGTGAAGCTCCCGGATCTGAAGATTCAGAAGCTGGGGACAAGGACTACGAAGGCGATCTTCTTGGGGTATGCCGAGAAGAGTGATGCTCGGAGATTCCTTGATATTGAGTCAAACCATTTCATCGAATCTCGCGATGCTGAATACTTTGAAGACAAGTTTGCAAAACACAAGAATATTGTTCTCGCGGATCTTCCGGAGAATGATGAGGGTACAAAGCAGACAGAAGTCTTTAATGAACCAGTAGTCCAAGATGAAGCTGTCGTCAAGGAGACACCAGCTGAACCAGAACTCGCTGAGCCGTCAACTAAGCGAACGAGGAGACCGAAAGACTTCGGAGATGACTTCGTCAGCTATCATGTGGAAGCAGATCTGCTTACCTATGATGAGGCAATAAAGACCAGAGATGTTGTATTCTGGAAGGAGGCGATAGACAACGAGATTGACTCAATCACCTCCAACAACACATGGGTATTGGTTGACCTGCCAGAAGGAGCAAGACCCATCGAATACAAATGGATCTTTAAGAAGAAGATGAAAGCAGATGGAACCATTGACAAGTTCAAGGCCAGGCTAGTGGCCAAGGGGTTTGCTCAGAAGCAGGGGATCGACTACTTTGACACTTATGCTCCAGTAGCTCGGATGACACCCATCAGATTATTAATTGCTCTAGCAGCAATACACAAGCTGGTGATACATCAGATGGATGTAAAAATGGCATTCCTTAATGGCGAGCTGACCAAAGAGATCTACATGCAACAACCAGAAGGTTTTGTCGTCAGAGGTCTGGAAGACAAAGTCTGCAAGTTGATGAAGTCTCTATATGGTTTGAAACAAGCTCCCAAAATATGGCATGAGAAGTTTGACAAAGTAATACGGTCAAATGGCTACAGGGTCAGTGAAACAGACAAGTGTGTCTATACGAAGTTTGCTGACGGAAGAGGAGTAATCGTATGTCTTTACGTGGACGACATGCTAATCCTAGGTACGGATTTAAGCTGCGTCACAAAGACAAAGAAATTTCTCTCGACCAAGTTTAGTATGAAGGACTTGGGGGATGCCGACGTAATCTTGGGGCTCAAGATCATCCGGACAGGCACTGGAATAGTGCTGTCACAATCTCATTATATTGAGAAGATGCTCACTCGCTACGGGTATCAAGATCTTCCTTTTATTGATACACCGTACCGGAGTGATCAAAAGCTGGAGCCAAATTTGAGGAAAAGCGTCAGGCAGTTAGAGTACGCTAGCGTCATCGGAAGCTTGATGTATGCTACTATTGCCACAAGGCCTGACATAGCTTTTGCAGTAGGAATGCTGAGTCGGTTCACTAGCAATCCAGGTGTTGAGCACTGAAAAGCTGTGAAGCGTGTTATGAGATATCTCAAAAAAACTCAGACATATGCACTTTTCTACAGCGGAGATCCGTCAGTAGTGGAAGGCTTCAGTGATGCTAGCTGGTGTTCAGATATGGAGAGCGAGTATTCTACAGGTGGATTCGTATTCGCCATAGACGGAGCTGCTATATCGTGGAAGTCGAAGAAGCAGACTATGTTATCTCGCTCCTCCATAGAATCTAAATTCTTTGCATTGGATGCTGCTGCAGATAAAGCAGAGTGGCTTCGGAAGCTCATGTATGATCTTTCGGTAGTTGGGGCTCAGATACCGACAATACCGATATACTGTGACAACCAGGCGGCAGCAGCAGTGGCATCAAATAAACTCTTCAACGGGAAGAAGAGAACGGTACGGTTGAAGCACAGAGCAGTACACGATCTTATCAAGAGAGGTGTTATTGCAGTGATTGATGTTCGGAGTCAGGAGAACCTGGCGGATCCGTTCACCAAGGACCTCAAGCGCCAGCTGGTCGATGACACAGCTTGTAAAATGGGCTTGAAGGCATTCTGATATTGTGTTATTACATTCCTACCATAAAGTTTTATGCTATTAGTTCAAAGAGAAATCTACTAGGCATCTAGCTTTTGGTTCAAGGGAGGACTATTAACCAGAAGAATATCAGGAACGGTGGGTACTTTTCCTATGTGACATGGAGAGGTTACGGACCTACAACCACTGTTGTCTACTGTTGTTTTCTGTGGAAAATGGATCCTGTGGGAAGGTTGGCTTAAATGCCTTAATGAGTTCTCAGGCAGAGTGAATGCCTGGAGTGCTTTACAGGAAGCACGGTAGCGCAGCACTACAAGGAGTGTAACTCCATGCTACAGTGGGGTGACTCCACCATGAGGTTCCCAGATAGGGGTAATGCCTCGGCTTTGCAAGCCAAGTCACAGCGGAGTAGCACCGCAAATAGGCAGGTAGCCTAATGCTGTATGATAATCATAATAAAGAGAGGTAGACAGCACTACAAAGAGGATGATGTCCTCATGTTACAGTGGCATGACACCACGAAGAGGTACCAGGTAGGGTAAAGCCTCGACTTTACGAGCCATGTCATAGCGGCGTAATACCGCACGGAAGCGCAAGGCTTCATGCTGGGTAGTTTGGCACTACAAAGAGGCCTGTGACCTCATGATACAGTAGAATGACACTACGATGAGGTACCCAGGTGGGGTAAAGCCTCGGCTTTAAGCTATGTCATAGCGGCGTAGCACCGCAAAGAAGCGCAACGCTTCATGCCATGACTCTTTATAAAGAACTCACCTATAGTGTATAGACAGAGATATCAGGCCGTCTCTTGAGGGTAAACTTGTAGACGCCCAAAAATTATATACTGAAACCAGGCTGGCACAAGGCCTTCAATGTGCAGCCAGAAGCACAGTTGATGTCATTATGTGAGTAGGAAGAATTGCAGTTATGATGCAGAATTCAAGGCGTAGTCCATTCTTGTATCATTCTGTTATTTAACCTATGCGGGAAGATTCAAGTCCTAGCGACATCTCTCCTAATGCATGATGGACAGTCACTGTGGGGAACGCTTAACCCATATATTGAGATATGTGGGGGATTGTTGCTCCATTGATTACATATTGTCGATCTGTTGCTTCTTGCAATTTGTTGTCCAGTATACTCTTCCTTGTTAAGTGTCTTTTCTAGGACTGTTGCTCCTCAATGGATGTGTCTGTGACAAGAATCTTGGTTAAGCTGCTGTCACTGGTTCTTCTGCTTCAAGATATTTATTGTCGCAATGCCCTAGGCTGATGTTGTTGGATGACGAGATGCTCTAATTGATGAAGATGGGGGTTGATAGCTACAAAGGGGCGTTATTTTCTGGTCTCATAAGAATGCTTACGGTCTCTGGTTTCTATCTTGCTACTCTTATGTTTCCTTTGCTGGTTGTCGTTCCTTGAACCTACTCCCTCTACTATGTATCTTGCACTATAGTAGTATCATTCCTATTGGTGATGATTATGCAATAAATTCGGTGACTTTTCAACAGTTAGTATCATATGCCTCTGATGCACTCGTCTATACGGTCAATATATAGTAGTAGAAACTGTAAAGAAGGTTCCTTATTATGCATGACACATCAATTCCCTTATGTTCCATTCATTGGCTTCAGAATTTCTTACCCAAAGTGAACTATCTGTCCTATTCCATCTCTGCTTTTTAGATCATAGTCTCTATTGTTACTTCCCTTCAGGTGTCTGATCTGTTGGTTATAATTTTCTAGTGGTAACTCTCCAAATCTTTTCCCGTGTAAGAAGCATGATGCACTCGAAATAAAAAGGCACATAATACCAAAATTGGATAAGGAAAGATCGAAGATACAAAATAAGTTAACAATTCAAGGGAAACAAGGAATAGAAGAATACATGTCAAGTCCCGAAACTAGGATACTGGAAAGCGAGAAAGAGACAGGACCAGCTAAGTATTCCAGAGTACTCTAGTACCCCAAAATGTGATCAAAGTTGTAAAGATGTGAGGGTTATTATTACAAATCAACAGTCAATTCTAGGTTAAACAATTCTATGTATCTCAATCACACATAAATAAATAAAGTATAAGAAGTATGATCATTGAACATATAAAACAGGAATACATCCAAAATCATAATATATAGATGATCATGAAACTAGTAATACAAAACTAAAGAAATAACAAGAGTAATAGTCGTACATGTTAGCCCACTTCCCGAATTTTTGAAAATTTTTATTTATTTTACTTTAGTTTTAAATATATTTTTAGTTAGAGAACTATCTGTCCTATTCCATCTCTGCTTTTTAGATCATAGTCTCTATTGTTACTTCCCTTCAGGTGTCTGAACTGTTGGTTATAATTTTCTAGTGGTAACTCTCCAAATCTTTTCCCGCGTAAGAAGCATGATGCACTCGAAATAAAAGGGCACATAATACCAAAGTTGGATAAGAAAAGATCGAAGATACAAAATAAGTTAACAATTCAAGGAAAACAAGGAATAGAAGAATACATGTCAAGTCCCGAAACTAGGATACTGGAAAGCAAGAAAGAGACAGGACCAGCTAAGTATTCCAGAGTACTCTAGTACCCCAAAATGTGATCAAAGTTGTAAAGATGTGAGGGTTATTATAACAAATCAACAGTCAATTCTAGGTTAAACAATTCTATTGTCACTTCCCATTCCCAGAATACGTATTTTTAGAATGCATGTACTGTTTAAATGTAAATATTTTATATTTATCATGTATTGCTCTGTATTTAAATCCCTTTAATTTCATGTTAATTAATTTCCTGCAATTTCATTTCTGCACTTTACTTTCTTCTTTTATACTCTTCTTTAGCTTTGCTATGGGTTCGGCTCAGATTGGTTTAATTATGTTGGTTCATCATGAACCGAAATAAACCCCCACCTACCACCACTCCTTCATTTAAAAGCCCATCCCCTTTCTCTCTCTTCATTACTTCACTATTACTCTTCTTCTTCCTCATAACTCTCCCACCAACCTAGGAGGGCAAGGCAAGTGCCAACTTGCTTCCTGATGGATCCCCATTATTATTGTTCCATCATCTTCCTCATTTGATTCTAAGTCTCTTTAGTACTTAGCATTTTCAATTTTCATGGCTTATTTGTTGTAGATCTAAGTTTGTTATATTTTTGGGTTTCTTAGGTTTTGATCTAGTAAACTTTGTTATCTTCAAGTTTTGATGGTCCCATGTTGTAGAGAATTTCGTTCTACCCAATTTTGACCTATGGAAGTCCATATTTGGGCTTGGAATGAAGGATTTATGGAGCTTGGAAGCAATGGCTTCCATGGTTCTGTTCTCAGAAAAAATTCGGAGAGGAAGAACATCCACAGCCACATGAATCTCCATTCCTCAGGTGCATGAGATTATTTATTTCCCAATCATTTTCCACAGCGCATGAGATTATTTATTTCCCAATCATTTCCTCAGGCGCATGAGATTATTTATTTCCCAATTATTTCCTCAGGCACATGAGATTATTTATTTCCCAATTATTTCCCACAGCGCATGAGATTATTTATTTCCCAATCATTTCCTCAGGCGCATGAGATTATTTATTTCCCAATCATTTTCTCAGGCGCATGAGATTATTTATTTTCCAATCATTTCTCACAGCGCATGAGATTATTTATTTCCCAATCATTTTCTCAGGCGCATGAGATTATTTATTTCCCAATCATTTTCCACAGCGCATGAGATTATTTATTTCCCAATTATTTCCTTAGGCGCATGAGATTATTTATTTTCCAATCATTTCCTCAGGCGCATGAGATTATTTATTTCCTAATCATTTTCCACAGCGCATGAGATTATTTATTTCCCAATCATTTTCTCAGGCGCATGAGATTATTTATTTCCCAATCATTTCCTCAGGCGCATGAGATTATTTAATTCCCAATCATTTCCCACAGCGCATGAGATTATTTATTTCCCAATCATTTTCCACAGCCGCATGAATCTCCATTCCTCAGGCGCATGAGATTATTTATTTTCCAATCATTTCCCACAGCGCATGAGATTATTTATTTCCCAATCATTTCCCACAGCAGCATGAATCTCCATTCCTCAGGCGCATGAGATTATTTATTTCCCAATCATTTCCCACAGCGCATGAGATTATTTATTTCCCAATCATTATTTATTTCCTAATTTTTATTTTCCGAATTTGACATTAATTAACATTGATTGTTATCTTGATTAATTATTGATCATGCATTCCTAGAAGGAACTAAGAGACTGGCTAGTCGTCTTATTGAATTAAATGGAATAAGACACGTTCATATTTGCAATCGATTGGCCAATCCCGAATATTGACATATAGATACATGCAGGCTACAATTATTTATTTATTTTACAAAAGCAGTATGTGTACTCTATGGTCAAGGCATGATTATTCCGTGGTTAATTTTAATTGTTGCATTACGCTATGTAAGACCTACAACCTAACCGCACGGGTATCGTTGTAGAGTTGAGCATATCGTACTTTGTACGGAAGTACTCATTCTGAAATAACCATGATCCACGGCATGGGATTTCACTTAACATAGAAGCTACTAAGTTAAATAAAATAATGATTGCATGGAGAGAATGGATCTCCGAGTTCTTACATGGCAGCCCTCTTTGGGACTATTAGCGCCCAACAGGCCGGCTGGTTCCTACAGATACTGCAATTCTGCCACACGGACAGGAAGCGGTATCTGCTTATATTATTGTATATTATATATTGATGACGGGCGTCCCGCTGGAATTCGTCTAATTTATGATTGGCGCAATGGATTGATTGGATCGACTAGCCTTGCTTGTCCATAGTAAGAACTGAGAAATCCTTATTGCATAATTCTAGGATAACTTGGGACTCACAGTAGTAAGCCGTAGGAGTTGGATGGCCGTTTAAGTTGATTTGTTTGTGTACTGTACCTACTCTGTTACCTAACTGAGATGATCAGAGCATCAGGACATGACGGGCCAACTTCTGTCCTTGTTTGGTTGGGAGGTTGGTTCGAAGTGTCGTGATGTTACGTGAATCCCAGTAGCAAGCAGAGATCTATTATTATATTGTCTTATTTACTGGTTTAAGGTCTCATATCGTGCTTCCTTGCGGTACTTGCTATTAGAGGTCTAACCTCTCTGGTTTTGTATGGCCAGATTTAGAGCCTGTTCCCGAGGACTCAGCTTACCCCTACCTCCAAGATGGTCAATACTAGAGGAATGATCACAGGAGGACTCGAGTGGGTTCCTTACTTTTCCGCTCGTTTTGTTAATTACTTTACATTTTGCCGCTTGGCACCGACATGTTAGTCGGATAGTCTTGCACTTACTTTTACATAATTGTAATTAAGTCAGACTGCAGCTGATAACAATTGTGTATATGTAGCTATATCATCTGGCTATGTTTTGTAAAGCCAGATCTCAAGAATATTTTGACTAAGCGTTTGGGACGCCTTATTGCTTTATCTTAAATGTTCTCTGTTATTGCTTCTTGTTTGAATGATTGAGACAATAGATGTGAAGTGACCATAGCGAGACTTTCATGTAGTATGCACCCCCTTGTCTTATAGATAGCATTGATCGTATTATACGGTATTCATCTACCCGTAATACGTAGCTGGCTGAGTCATTCCCCCGCTCTCCAGTATTCTGGTTCTGGGGCGTGACAAGGTTTTAGTGGTGGCGCATGCAGGTCTGATTTCAGACTTGTGGGGTATTTTAATTTATAGGATGTCTAAATCACACATGTTCCCCCTTGATCTCATGATTCGTTACTCTCGACTCTAGCTTGACATTCCGGTATCCTTTGACTTCATTGATCTTTCCTGTCCGATCGTTTGATTGTTCTTTTGTCCCTTTTCTTAGGGGCACTTCGTCCGCATCTGCCAGGACTGGACAACAACAACAAGAGCAACACGGACAACCTGACCATGTTGGTCAGCAACAAGGGCCGGTACTAACTCAAGAGACTATCCAAGAAGAAGTAATAGTGGAAGCAGCAGCTGGACCGCAGTATCCGGATGTTCCACCACCACCAACAGTTCCACATACCCCTGTGGAAGTAGACACACCAGCCCTTCTGGAGATCATGAGAGGGATGATGGCTACTCAGCAACATCAGATGTTTGCCCAACAACGTATGCACGCTCAGTTACAAGAGCAGAATGTACTACTTAACCAAGGATTACAGACAGCTTTGGAAAGAGGGGTAAGGACAGATTCAGGAGCGTCAGCCAAGTTTTGTAAGTACAACCCCCGCCATTTCGAAGGCACGGAGGATGACATCTCAGCAGATGCATGGCTTAAGGATATTGAGACTATCTTGACAGCCGCTAAGGTGCCGGCAGAAGAACGTGTGGATCAGGTGAAGTTGTTACTTCAGGATCTCGCACGTGATTTGTGGGAATCAGAGGAGGTGGGCATCAGACGTCCTGTTGCTTGGGACGATTTTATCACAAGATTCAAGACGAAGTACTATGGGGTTATGGCGCAGTTTGAGCTACAACAGAAGTTTATCAACCTCAAGCAGGCCGGCAAGACGGTAGATGCCTATGCAGCGGAGTTCTGCAGATTGAGCATGTTCGCCCCGGAGATGGTAGCCACAGAGAGCCAGAGGGCTATTAGGTTTCAGCAAGGGTTTCATCTTGAACTCTTGCAGTTGATAGAGGGGCACAATTATCAGACTTTTGACGAAGTATTGACGGCAATCCGAAGGCATGAGATCACCATTCAGAGGATCACGGCGAGGACTGGAGGTCAGAAGAGATCTCACAGTCAGATTGAAGGAGGAGGGGGAGCAGCGCCCCGAACAACAGCACCATCCCTTGGCATTTGCATTCACGATGTGGCAATGCGAGGGCCAGCACCACCACCCAGGCAGCAGCAATAGCAACAGAGGAAGAACCAGCAACCCCCAGCGGGCTGCACTTATTACGGAAAGATAGGGCACACTAGAGATGTGTGTCGGACATTGAACGGACTGTGTTTGATATGTGGAAATCCAGATCATCGGGTTACCACATGTCCCATGAATTCGAGGACAGAAGGACCAGTGCAGCAGTTTCCTGCTCTGCCAGCACCAAGGGCAGAGCAGTATCGAGGACCCGCAGTGGCAGTGAGACTATTGGCCCAGCGTCTGTTAACGCCACAGGCTCAGATGTTTCGGCAGCAGGGACTGCCGATGTAGCAACACCAGCATAGACCACCCCAACATCACCAAGACAGGGGCCAGCGGCAGCACCAGGCTAGGCCGCAGCATGGAAACCAGCAAGGAGGTCGAGGGCAGGCATTCACTCTGTCCTTGGAAGAAGCATTGGCATCGGGAGATGTTGTGGCAGGTAACATTCTCGTCGCCTCTTATCCCGCAGTAGCATTGTTTGATTCGGGAGCATCACACTCATTTATATCTGCACAATTCGTAACACGGCTAGGAATGGAATTCGAGACATTGCCAGGGAGGTTGAATATACTCACTGGCAATGGGCTCGTAGGAGTTAGTAGAGTTATTCTAGCGTGTAGCGTTGTAGTTTGCGGGCATTCCTTACCCGTTCGGTTGATAGAATTTTCTGTTGGAAATTTTGACGTTATCTTAAGCATGGACTGGCTGAAAGACAGTCATGCGATAATAGATTGTCGTAGAGGGAATGTATCTTTTGATATTCCAGGCATGAAGCGGTTCACCTTAGTCAGATCAGAGGCAACTCAACAAGAGCAGGAAGTAATAACGACAATGGAAGAAATTCAAGTTCCGAAGGTAGTTGAAGAATTTCTAGACGTATTTCCCGAAGAACTTCCAGGGCTACCACCAATTAGAGATATTGAGTTCAGTATAGAATTGGCACCTGGAACTAAACCGATATCAGATCGAGTTTACAGAATGGCGGATTCAGAGCAGGCCAAGGTATATCAGCACATAGAGGAACTGAAGGAGAAGAAGTTCATCCAAGCTAGCATATCACCATGGACAGCACCAGTGGTACTTGTGGAAAAAAAGGATGGGTCATCCAGATTGTGCATTGATTACAGAAAGCTTAACGCGGCGACAGTAAAGAACAAATACCCACTACCCAGGATCGACGACTTGTTTGATCAGTTGAGCAAAGCTAGAGTTTTCTCCAAGATAGATCTTCGTTCAGGATATCATCAAGTAAGGGTTCGGAAGGAGGATATTCCCAAGACAGCATTCAGGTCGAAGTATGGGCATTATGAATTCTTAGTAATGCCGTTTGGTTTGACCAATGCTCCAGCAATATTTATAGATTTGATGAACCGCATCTTTATGCCATACTTAGATCAGTTTGTCGTTGTATTTCTTGACGACATTCTCGTATATTCTGCCAGTGAAGAGGAGCATGAAGACCACCTCAGGAAAGTGTTACAGGTTCTGAGAGAGAACCAGTTGTATGCCAAGCTCAGCAAGTGTGAGTTTTGGTCGGATCATATTTTATTTTTGGGTCATATCATATCAGGAGCTGGAGTAGCAGTGGATCCCAAGAAGGTAGAAGCAGTAGAGAGTTGGCCAGTACCCAAGACCGTAACTGATGTACAGAGTTTCTTGGGATTGGCAGGATATTACAGAAGGTTCGTATCAGACTTTGCAAGGCTTTCAGCACCTATGACCCGCTTGACACGGAAAGATGTACCATTCATCTGGTCGGCAGAATGCCAGGCATCATTTGAGAATCTGAAGCAAAAATTGATATCAGCGCCTATTCTTACATTGCCAGTTGGACCCGGAGGTTTTACAGTATATTGTGATGCGTCAGGTAAAGGACTTGGATGTGTCCTCATGTAACATGGGAAGGTGATAGCATATGCATCTAGGCAGCTCCGAGACCACAAGAAGAATTATCCGACTCATGACTTGGAGTTGGCAGCAGTAGTATTTGCTTTGAAGATATGGAGACATTACTTATATGGTGACCGAGTAGACATGTGCACAGACCATAAAAGTCTGAAGTACATCTTTACCCAGAAGGAACTGAATATGAGGCAGAGAAGATGGTTGGAGTTGATCAAGGATTACGACGTGGAGCTTCAGTATCATCCAGGCAAGGCTAATGTGGTAGCAGATGCTCTCAGCAGGAGAGACGGCGCATTTATGTTAACAACACAGAGGCATATCTTAGAAGATCTTCAGGAGATGGGCATCGAGGTTATACTTCCTTGGGATGTAGGAGTTCTGGCGAGTCTACAAGTTCAATCCGACTTGGTAGATAGGATCAAGGCAGCTCAGGCACAAGACCCAAGGATTCAGAAGCTTAGCACAGAATGTGAGTCAGGACTCAGAAAGGAGATGCAAATTCATGAAGATGGTACCCTTAGGTTTGGGTCACGTCTATGTGTGCCTAGTGGAGATATCAGATAGGAGGTTATGGCAGAAGCTCACAGCTCTCAGTATTTCATATACCCTGGAGGGACCAAGATGTACCAAGATATCAAGCAGCACTTCTGGTGGAACGGGATGAAGAGGGAGATAGCTAGATTTGTTTTCCGTTGCTTGGTATGTCAGCAAGTGAAGGCAGAACAGCAGAGGCCAGCTGGGTTATTGCAACCGCTTTCTATCCCGAAATGGAAGTGGGAACATATTACAATGGACTTTGTGACCGGTTTACCGAGATCACCAAGTGGTAAAAATGCTATTTGGGTGATAGTAGATCGGCTTACAAAGGTGGTGCACTTTCTTCCTTTCAGAGTAGGACAATCTACAGTAAGGTTGGCAGAATTGTATGCAACAGATAGTCAGGCAGCATGGAGTCCCTGTCAGTATTGTGTCAGACAGAGAAACCCGTTTTACATCACATTTTTGGAAGAGCTTACATCATAGCTTGGGTACCAAATTAAGATTTAGCACGGCTTACCATCCCCAGACAGACGGGCAATCAGAAAGAACAATTCAGACTTTGGAAGACATATTGCGAGCTTGCACTCTGGATTTTGGAGGATCTTGGGAAAGCCACCTGCACTTAGTTGAGTTCTCATACAACAACAGTTATCAAGCCAGTATCCAGATGGCGCCATTTGAAGCACTATATGGTAAGAAGTGTAGGTCGCCACTAGCATGGGATGATATCGGGGAGAGGAAGATGCTAGGCCCAGAAATGATTGTCCAGACCGTTGAAGTGGTTAAGGGAATTAGAGAGCGACTTCGAGTTGCACAGGATCGGCATCGTCATTGGACAGACCAGCATCGTAGGCCGCTAGAATTTTCTGTTGGGGACCACGTATTCTTGCGGATCTCACCTACCCGTAGGGTCATTAGATTTGGCATTCGCGGGAAGTTGAGTCCCCGATACGTGGGCCCGTTTGTTATCCTTGAAAGGATAGGCGATGTTGCTTATCGTTTATCCCTTCCACCTTCGTTATGAGAGGTGCATGACGTGTTTCATGTATCTCAGTTGCGAAGGTCCCAAGTCATGTCCTTGATCATTCTGAGCTGGTTGTTGGTACCAACCTGTCTTACGAGGAACAGCATGTGTCTATTTTGGACCGAAGAGAGAAGATACTCAAGAACCGAACAATTAACCTTGTCTGGGTTGCTTGGGGTCATCACTCTTTAGGAGAGTCAACGTGGGAACGTGAGGATGATATCCGATCACGGTATCCGTACCTGTTTGACTCACAAGGTATATTTCCTTCTGTATACCTTGATTGTCTTAACTCCTCATGCTTGTCACCTTATGAGTAAAATTACTTAATGTTGTAGATTGTTAAATGTAGATACATTACTTGTTATTATCATTGTAGAATGATTGCTTACTCAATTGTTTATACTTAGATTTGTTTAGCTTCGATATTTCTATCATGCTTGGATCTGAAATTCCAAGGACGGAATTTTTCTAAGGAGGGTAGAGATGTCACTTCCCATTCCCAGAATACATATTTTTAGAATGCATGTACTGTTTAAATATAAATATTTTATATTTATCATGTATTGCTCTGTATTTAAATCCCTTTAATTTCATGTTAATTAATTTCCTGCAATTTCATTTCTGCACTTTACTTTCTGCTTTTATACTTTGCTTTAGCTTTGCTATGGGTTCGGCTCAGATTGGTTTAATTATGTTGGTTCATCATGAACCGAAATAAACCCCCACCTACCACCACTCCTTCATTTAAAAGCCCATCCCCTTTCTCTCTCTTCATTACTTCACTATTACTCTTCTTCTTCCTCATAACTCTTCCACCAACCTAGGAGGGCAAGGCAAGTGCCAACTTGCTTCCTGATGGATCCACATTATTATTGTTCCATCATCTTCCTTATTTGATTCTAAGTCTCTTTAGTACTTAGCATTTTCAATTTCCATGGCTTATTTGTTGTAGATCTAAGTTTGTTACATTTTCGGGTTTCTTAGGTTTTGTTCTAGTAAACTTTGTTATCTTCAAGTTTTGATGGTCCCATATTGTAGAGAATTTTGTTCTACCCAATTTTGACCTATGGAAGTCCATATTTGGGCTTGGAATGAAGGATTTATGGAGCTTGGAAGCAATGGCTTCCATGGTTCTGTTCTCAGAAAAAATTTGGAGAGGAAGAACATCCACAGCCACATGAATCTCCATTCCTCAGGCGCATGAGATTATTTATTTCTCAATCATTTTCCACAGCGCATGAGATTATTTATTTCCCAATCATTTCCTCAGGCGCATGAGATTATTTATTTCCCAATCATTTTCTCAGGCGCATGAGATTATTTATTTTCCAATCATTTTCCACAGCGCATGAGATTATTTATTTCCCAATCATTTCCTCAGGCGCATGAGATTATTTATTTTCCAATCATTTTCTCAGGCGCATGAGATTATTTATTTTCCAATCATTTCCTCAGGCGCATGAGATTATTTATTTCCCAATCATTTCCCACAGCGCATGAGATTATTTATTTCCCAATCATTTACTCAGGCGCATGAGATTATTTATTTTCTAATCATTTCCTCAAGCGCATGAGATTATTTATTTCCCAATCATTTTCCACAACGCATGAGATTATTTATTTTCCAATCATTTTCCACAGCCGCATGAATCTCCATTCCTCAGGCGCATGAGATTATTTATTTCACAATCATTTTCCACAGCGCATGAGATTATTTATTTCCCAATCATTTTCCACAGTCGCATGAATCTCCATTCCTCAGGCGCATGAGATTATTTATTTTCCAATCATTTTCCACAGCGCATGAGATTATTTATTTTCCAATCATTATTTATTTTCCAATTTTTATTTCCCGAATTTAGCATTAATTAACATTGATTGTTATCTTGATTAATTATTGATCATGCGTTCCTAGATGGAACTAAGAGACTGGCTAGTCGTCTTATTGAATTAAATGGAATAAGACACGTTCATATTTGCAATCGATTGGCCAATCCCGAATATTGACATATAGATACATGCAGGCTACAATTATTTATTTATTTTACGAAAGCAGCATGTGTACTCTATGGTCAAGGCATGATTATTCCGTGGTTAGTTTTAATTGTTGCATTACGCTATGTAAGACCTACAACCTAACCGCACGGGTATCGTTGTAGAGTTGAGCATATCGTACTTTGTACGGAAGTACTCATTCTGAAATGACCATGATCCATGGTATGGGATTTCACTTAACATAGAGGCTACTAAGTTAAATAAAATAATGATTGCATGGAGAGAATGGATCTCCGAGTTCTTACATGGCAGCCCTCTTTGGGACTATTAGCGCCCAACAGGCCGGCTGGTTCCCACAGATACTGCAATTATGCCACACGGGCAGGGAGCGGTATCTGCTTATATTATTGTATATTGTATATTGATGACGGACGTCCCGCTGGGACTCGTCTAATTCATGATTAGCGCAATGGATTGATTGGATCGACTAGCCTTGCTTGTCCATAGTAAGAACTGAGAAATTCTTATTGTATAATTCCAGGATAACTTGGGACTCAAAGTAGTAAGCCGTAGGAGTTGGATGGCCGTTTAAGTTGATTTGTTTGTGTACTGTACCTACTCTGTTACCTAACTGAGATGATCAGAGCATCAGGACATGACGGGCCAACTTCTGTCCTTGTTTGGTTGTGAGGTTGGTTCGAAGTGTCGTGATGTTACGTGAATCCCAGTAGCAAGCAGAGATCTATTATTATATTCTCTTATTTACTGGTTTAAGGTCTCATATCGTGCTTCCTTGCGGTACTTGCTATTAGAGGTCTAACCTCTCTGGTTTTGCATGACCAGATTTAGAGTCGGTTCCCGAGGACTCAGCTTACCCCTACCTCCAAGATGGTCAATACTAGAGGAATGATCGCAGGAGGACTCGAGTGGGTTCCTTACTTTCTCGCTCGTTTTGTTAATTACTTTACATTTTGCCGCTTGGCACCGACATGTTAGTCGGATAGTCTTACACTTACTTTTACATAATTGTAATTAAGTCAGACTGTAGCTGATAACAATTGTGTATATGTTGCTATATCATCTGGCTATGTTTTGTAAAGCCAGATCTCAAGAACATTTTGACTAAGCGTTTGGGACGCCTTATTGCTTTATCTTAAATGTTCTCTGTTATTGCTTCTTGTTTGAATGATTGAGACAATAGATGTGAAGTGACCATAGCGAGACTTTCATGTAGTATGCACCCCCTTGTCTTTTAGACAGCATTGATCGTATTATACGGTATTTATCTACCCGTAATACGTAGCTGGCTGAGTCATTCCCCCGCTCTCCAGTATTCTGGTTCTGGGGCGTGACATCTATGTATCTCAATCACACATAAATAAATAAAGTATAAGAAGTATGATCATTGAACATATAAAACAGGAATACATCCAAAATCATAATATATAGATGATCATGAAACTAGTAATACAAAACTAAAGAAATAACAAGAGTAATAGTCGTACATGTTAGCCCACTTCCCGAATTTTTGAAAATTTTTATTTATTTAACTTTAGTTTTAAATATTTTTTTAGTTAGAAAACAAATTTTATTTTAAATTCTATTATAGATGTTTTTGAAGGAAAAATAGATTTGTCAAATTTATTTTTAAAGGAGATTTTATGTTCACAAAAATTGACTTATAAGATTATGCATTTATTATATCATTTACTATTAGGATTTGAATTTACAAAATATGTTTCAAATATTATTTGATAATATTGAGTATTATTTTAAGGTATTATTTTTAAGTATTATTGTTACAAAGTATTAAATTTAGATTTGGCTAAACGTATTTTAAATATTATTAGTAAAATCTAGTATTATTTTTTAAATTATTATGGATTGATCTAAGATTTATTGGATTCAATATTTAGTTGATTTAAAATCTATGGAAAGGATTTGTTCCATAAATCCTATTCCTTCCCTATTTTGGAACCCCCTCTCTTATATATAGAGGAGTCTTCCTCTATTTTTTCCAAAACCACAAATTCCTCATCACCCACCATAGCCAATAGGCCATCGTCACCACCATCGTGTTTGTGTCGTGCCGTGCACCGTGTCCATATTTTCTTTCTATTATTTTATATTACAGTTACATTGTGTCTTTGTGTCCGACAATTTCGGACAAGAACTCCAAATTTTCTCCGTCGTGTCAGACAACCCCGACGCAGTCAATCCCTAACCCTAATCCCCAAAACCTAAACCCTAATTTCCCTAATTCCCTAATTCTTGTGTCCTGTGTCCGAGTACATGGACACAATGCTCCTTTCGAATCTGCCGTCCCCGAGCCAGCTTCCTCCTCCACGACAACGTCCAGATCCCCGCGCCTCCCCGTTGGCAAGCTGTCGCACCTACGCCAATCAACGGCCGACCACCGGGACACCACTGCCTCGTCTCCACCGTCACAGCCTTCACCCCAGCTTTGGCTACGCTGAGGCCAGCCACCGCCTCTTTCTTCCTGCTCCCCGCCACGATCACCAAAAGACCACCGTCACAAACACCACTGCAACCACCATCGATCCAGGCCAACTCTACCTCTGGCCTATACTCCACCCCGATCAGACAACACGACCACCACGACATAGAACAAGCCCCAAAAAACCCTAAATCCCAAAACGCCGCCACCAAACAATATACCAACTACCTCTCTTCCGGTGAACGTCGCGCTTGACGCTATGGCCGCCTCCTCCTCCGGCGACACGACGACCACCTCCGCCTCAAACCTCAAGCACTGCCATCAACCCACAGGTTATCCCCTCGCTCGCCCATCCGCCATCAAACCCTAGATCTGACCCGCCATCGAACCCTAGAGCCTCGCCATCGTCATGCCATAGCCGGGCCTCCGTGCAACCGACGCGCATCTTCTCCGCCACGCAAGCGCCAGACGACCGCCGCTTGGCGTAAACTCCAGAGTCGGCGCTCCGCCAAGAGCAAAGCATGGCGAGCCTTTCTCCCTCTCACTTTTTTTCTCCGCAGCCGTCGCGGTTCCTTTCGCCGAGCAGAACCCCAAGGTGAGCCAACTCTTTCCCTTCCGTCTTCCTTTTTCTTCTCTTTCATTTTATGGGAATTAATTCTCTCCTCAGTAAGGAGAGTAAGGGTTTGGTGGAGGAAGACAACGGGCTGGGTTGTCGCCCACAAGGAATGTGGGTTGTGTTGTTTATTTGTTTTTGTTTTGTTTTTTAGTCCAACTTATTTGGGCCAGGCTTTGGGCTCTTTGGTTTAAATTATATTTCTTAGTAAAAGGGCCTATTTATATATATATGAATGTAGGGGTGGGCATACGGGTCCAGGACCCGCGGTTCCGACCCGGCCCGAACCGTATATTGGTCAAACGGGACGGTTCCTAAAATTTGGAATTTCAACGGGGAGGGGCGGGCCGGGGTGGGTCGTGTGACACTAACGGAACGGGACGGATCCTATTTTCAAAATAAACGGGGCCCCGAACCGACCCGTTTCTAGGAGTATGATTTTTTTTATTTATCAATTTTGATTTTTTTTCATATTATAATTTATAAATAATAGCACACGTTATTGTTTAGTAAACAAATTCTAGAAATTGGAAAAACCTAATACTTGTTTTGTTCTTCTAGATAATAGAACATGTGTAAATATTTACTATTCTATAATTTTTTGAATTTTTTTTGGATCCGTTTGGACCCGCGGGTCGGCTCGGTTTGGACCCGTTTCGAACGGATCGAATCCGTACCGGTTCCAATAATTTTTGGACCCGTCCCGCCCCGCCCTGCCAATTAACGGGTCCGGTCCGGATCCATAAAATTTGGACCCGGCCCTACCCGTGCCCACCCCTATATGAATATATGTAATATAATATGTATAGGCATATGTGTTATTATTATTATTGATGATAGCATTATAATTATTAAATATTAATATTGTTTATTAAAATGTTATTATTTATATGGTATTTTCTATAAAGCTTTTGACTTAAAATAAATATACATTATCGTACCTTTTTCTAACTAGTTAAAATTATAGTTTTGGCCTGAAAATGATTTTTCTTGATTTTCAAGTACTTGCTTAAAATATTTTGACTAGTAAATATAGTTTGACTAAATGTGTATTTGACAAAATTAGGTTTTAGTCCTAAAACGATTTATTAGATTTTGTAAGTATTTATCTAGTTTACTTTTAAAAGATAGTTTTCTAGTATAATAAGTATTTTCTAAAGTTATATATATATATATATATATATATATATATATATATATATATATATATATATATATATATATATATATATATATATATATATATATATATATATATATATATATATATATTTATTTATTTATTTATAGAAAATATTATCGATTCCCATCTTGATTGTGACTAGTCATACGTTCCTATTTCTTGTGATTCTGACTTCCTCATATCGACCCTATGCTAATCGGACTGTCCCGGACCAAATGGTACGGTCTATTCCATCATTAGAGGTCGTCTTGCATATTTATGACATCCACGACTATTTTGTGCCAACATGATCAAGTCACACAACAACTGCAACTTAATTTAAGGCACGTACACTATTGCTTATGTGCTTATTAGATTTTAATGCTATCTTTTATTGTGTTTCATTGAGTATCATGTGGAGACACGATAGGCTTGATTGTATCATTGGTCGTTTATTGATTGTTTAGCGAGTCGGAAGGAAAAATGCTAAGTAGATGTGTGGACAAACCCAAATAATGTTTATTGAATGATAGTTAAGTCATACACTTCACGTATGGGTTAGCCGTACCAAAATTGAATAATAGCCATCTATGTTGTGTCGTATTAGCCCAACCGTTCACATGTCGAAAGGTATTTCAAACACACTATCTGTTTATTTTACATGTTCATTGCTAGTTATCTCATTCATACATGTTCTTACTAGTATTTTTTGTACATGTTTATCGTTTCCAGTTCATACAAATGTTTTCTTTATTTTCTAATGCCTCTCTACTGTCTAGATTATTCTATATTAAGTTACATAAATGCAGTAGGATTGTACTTTGCTCTTTTTATGACTGGATCATTGCAGATGACTTGGCATGCTTCCTACTTTTGCGCTATGGTTAATACGTGGGAGATAGAGACCTTGGAGGTCGACCTTAAATTCTAGATTAGAGAGTTCTTTTATTTTTAGCGAGTTTGTTCCCGAATGTCATTTTTTAGTATATTATTGGATTTGTATTTGAAAAATTATTAAGAATGAGCAAATAGATGTGATTTTGTTGTATTTGAGATTGATATCAAGACCTAGACAGCGTACTACCGCCGATTCTGCGACGTAGGCTGAACTTGGTTACGTACTCATATCCTGAAAAGCGGGTGCGGATCGTGACAATACCTGATCAACTCTAGGTGCAATATAGTTTATACAAATCATGGTATGTTCGTAGGCCAAATGTCAAGTTCCAAAACACGAACTAAACATGTCCTCAGTGGCTAAATGCTGCAAAAAAATATATGTATGAATACTAGTAGATAAAGGAAGAGAACACCCACTCAGGCACTCTGGTGCTCCAAGTGGCCACCTTCGAGTGAAAGGTACATAAGATTTTCCGATTGCGCAATCAGATCTGGCCAAACAAAACTACTGAAGTCATACCCCAAATAGCAAGTACAACAGAGGAAGTCAACTAATGAACTAAAAACCAGCATATAAACATAATAAAGATGGAAGGAAAGACAGTAAGTACAATCTTAAATAATGTAAAGGTACCACTAGAAATACGTAAGAAACCTGAAAATATGAAATCAAACTAGAAAAATGTAAATAAATAGGAACATGTAAGCATGTACAAGATCATGTAAACTAGAATAGCATGTAAGTACATGATCAGGAATCATGTCATGAATAATATACTTGTATATGAATAGACAAGAATAGAACATGACTAGAATGGACAAGACATGAACTAAACTTCAACCATCAATCACGACCAAGCAATCAGTACGACTTGATACATTAGCCAAATTGGATTACCACAAGCCTAGTTACTAACATATGCAGTTCGAAAATTTTTAATCAATTACCCAAGGCCCTAGATAGTAAAATAGCAGTATAGTAAATATGGCAGCGGCAGTACAGTAGCAGTACAAGAGCAATACAGTAACGATGCAATAATGATAAATACAATGCAATATGCCCCCACTTGATGGTGTGCTAGAAATATGCCCTCACGACATAGAGCTCCAAATCCATTCTATCGGCTAGAATAAAGGGACTGCAAGAAATCGAGAAATCTTTCCTTCCAATGCATCTAGATAATGAAGATACTACAAGAAAAATACCTTTTTTATGACGGCTAAAAACCGTTATAAATGACATTTTATAACGTTTTTTTGTAAGCCTGCAGCTGTCATGAAAACCAGTATTATAAATGTTTACTAAAACCGTTTAATAATCCCTCCTCATATAACTCTTTTTCCAGAAAATGTTATAAATAATACAACTATATATGACACAATTTCTGAAGCTTTATAAATATTTCCATATATATAACACATCTATTTCGAAGCGGTATAAGTAGGAATTGCATATATAATGCTTTTCAAACTTCTAGAAACCATATATATATATATATATACATATATATATATATATATATATATATATATATATCACATGTCAAAGCGTTATAAAAAGCAATGGTCAATACTGACTATTTCAAAAACATTCATTTCGAATCAGACAACATAAATTATAAAATTTAACAAACATTTGAAGCATTCCTTTTGAATTAAAAATATCTCATTCCAAACTGTATAAAATATTACCATCTTAATTACATTTTTTACAAAAAATATCCACATACATGTATATTTACATCTTAATGTTTTCTTTTTTCTGGACACCCTCAAAACATTCCTTTTCTTCATCAACAAAACCGTTGACATCCCTTCAAAACTGTCAACACATACAACCTTCAAAACGGTGAAAACGAGACCTACACATCCTTGATTCTACAACGTACAAATAAAGGTACAATATTGTAATGTTCAGCACCAAAATTCATTCAAATACTGTAAAAGACAGGACATGCAAAGTTACGTACCTAGAGCACCAAACTGACAGTCTACCATAGCATACTACTTGCATTGGCAAAAAAACTGAGAAATTACCAATATAAGGTGAATGGTATAAAGATCTAATTGAGAGAAAAAAATATGAAAAATTATCCAAAAAACTGAGAAGTTACAGTCTAACAATAGTTCACTCAAAAAAACTGAAAAGTAAACTAGAGATATGAGACCTTAGAAATAGTAGTGTGTGAATATGCTAAACCAGTCTTATTCTTAAGAACTTGAATGTTGGTAAGAAATTTTAACTAAGTTTGCCAAATATGACATTTGGTATGTGTTCATTTTTTACAGTGCATATAGGGACATACATTCTTTTTGCATAAATGAGAGACATGAAAGAGTAAGGGATATGTTTTCCAATTCTCAATTGTGACTTGAGAGACAACTAGTAATGTCTTCAAGTACGTATTCGACTAAAAGTAAAACATGCATTAACATTTATACATAACATACAGAGAGATCAACCTAGTTCCCAAAGAAGAAGAAAAATGAAGTTGCAGTATAAAACACGTCATATATTTAAACACATACATAAGTGAGGAAACAATTATTCGATATTAAGTTAAAGAACAACAAAGTATACCTGTGATTCAACTGACTTTTGCAGCAGAACAGGTTTGCCACCATCTTGATTGTATGAATCAACTGCTGGCTCAGGTCCACACCTTACTTCAGGGCATACATTTTTATCTTCATCAGCAATTTTGTCCATTGTGACGATCTCTGCCACCAACTTCTGCTCAAAGTTTAGAGAACCACCCATATCTTCAAGATATATATAAGTTTCACTTAAATGGTAAATCATTATGATGCAAAAACATGTAATGTAAAAGTTTGGCAGAACAAGAGGTAGATATAAACCTTAGTCGAAAGAGAGAAGGTCTGAGTATGGCAGTGGTCTGCCTATGGCAGCATGCACATCAGCTACACTGGTATCACAGTCCTTCAAACTCCAGCTTATGTAATTTGCCAGAATTTCTACCCGGACATCATATGGAAAAAGCATGAGCTCTCCGGATGCAATCTTTGAATTACCCCACTTGACATCCAGGTGCTTCCACTGTTGATATATATTTTCTTTCGAATTCATAGAGATAGCTCCAGGTATGAATTCAAAATGCAGTCTTCATTTTTTCATATATAGAATTTAAAACCAAATTTGATGTTAGTACATATACCAAAATAATTAAAAAGAAGTTACTATAATTTAAAGTGACAGGCCTGGGGTTAACAATAAGGCTAATAATCAAATATTTCTAGAATGAAAGAACCTAAATTACTTACCTTGCCAGGAAAAGGAAGCCTGGAAGTGCTGATACTCCAAAAATTAGTAACTTTTCCATATCTTACATTTGTACACGAGACACACGTCAAAAAAAATACATGGACACAACAGCTTCTTTTAGTTTCCTTGAGGCTTCCTCTTGATGAACAAGCCACCTTAGTTTTCATCAAGCACACCTATCTAGGCTTAGGAAAACCATTAAATAGGCTCTCTTAAAAGTTGATAAAGTTTGGAGGACCATCGAAAACCTTAACAAAATCATACAAGGAATTCAACTATTGTGTGATTGGTGAATTAGTGGGTTCCTTCAATTTTTCATTTAATGGCTAGCATGAATCAGTCTCTTTTATGAATTGGATACTCATACATTTAGAGGTAATGGTCACAAATGCTTGCTACTTCCTTGCGGATACAATATACAATTTTGCTTCTTGTTTTTCTTTGTACAAAATAAAATATTGGTTTTGGTTTATCAAGTGTTCTGGTCAACTATAGGAAGCGCCAGTTCGAAGTTTTTTACTGATTTTGTTCATGCACGCAAGCTAGTCGGTGGAAGATAACTTTTGTATCTCGAGAATAGAGACGTTTCAGGCGTGGATGAAACTCATACATAAGAGATTCCCGTTCTTCCAAATCTGCACTTTCCAAATTTGGATTCCAGGATTCGATTTCTCCCTGGGGCAAAGACTTTGACGCATACCTATTCTGGTTGATCCACACCATACTTTATTCTCATAAGATGAAAGCACAGAACCTGTGCACATTAGGACGCTCAAACTATTCCAAGGATGTCTTCTACGTATCTTCATACACATGCCACTTCTAACCTTTAAAAAGTTGTAACAGAAAACTATGTACAGATATTACAATTGTTCTTTGTGCTAAAAAACTTAGTTCATAGGAAATATTTTTTATGATATATATCCTACATGTTGTGCCAATATATACTTCCTGCACACATAAACATACCCAGAAACACACACTTACAGATACATCCTACCAGTTTTGCACACATAGAACTGCTGCACTGTGTCACTCTATGGCACACATACACTCATACCGTGCATATTGGCACTGCACATCCATACCAGTGTACACAGAACACTCTTGAACAGTTCTGTCACCTATACACACACACTAACACCCCCAGTTCTTTGGTTCTGCACAACTGAATTGCAGTATTGTTATGTCTACAAAACTAAGCATAGTGTTATGTCTATCTCTGAATTCAATTACAATAAAGAAATGGCTTAACTGCAAAGAAAATAAGCAAAACTAAGCACAGTGTTAAGTCTACAGAACATGCAAGTCAAAAGAACACCATTCAAGGCTTACTAGAAAATGAGTTTAAACCAACAAGGTTTAAACAAGAAAAATAAGGTTATAACATAAGGTTTGCTAAACAAGAAAATAGGTCTAAACTAAGGTTCAAAGTATCGGTATTGGTATCGGACATTTTGTATGAGTATCGGTATCGAAAGTATCGACGGTATCGGATCGGAGTATCGGATTTTTTGGTATCTGCTGTATCGACAATATTAAATAATTATTCAAAAAATTAGAAAAAATAATTTACATATTTATGCATTATTTAATTATTTTCTAAGTTTTTTTAATTATAATTAAATAAAATAATAGTCATCATTTCTGATTGGTTTACCTGCGATCTACAAGATTATAATTTTTTTCATTTACATGTTTTTAGTTTCAATTTTACATGTCATTAATTCGTGCTAAATGCATCTTGTATTGTTTTATTACTACAGGTTTAAATTTTGACGAATTAAGAAACATAAAGGGAGGCAGAAGAGATGAAGCAATGCACAAGAGATTAGAAGCAATGCCAATATTATATAATTATATTTGTTCGGATCTTTTTTTTTTACTTCTGTGAATCTGTAAATAAAAAATTAATTATATCCAGAATTTTAGTTTTATACATAGTTACAATATGATTTACTTTGAATTAATTATATCTGTAAATAAAAAATTCATGACCCAATTATTTTGTTTCAAAATATACCAAAACAAAATTAGCTACATGATTTACTTTAAATTTAAAAGTACAACAGAAAACACTTCGGCCAAAAAAATTCCTTGGAATGAATTACATAAAGCGTACAAATACAAAAATGAATACAAATGATAATATATATTTTAGTGTATATGTGTATATATATGTACAATATAGAGTATATATTATTTGGTTCAACACATCTGTCATGGTTCAACACATTTGCCACAATAATTGCATTGCACATTTGCTACAATAAATACAAAAAATGAATACAAATGATATTAATTGGTTCAACACATTTGCCACAAAAATTGCATTGCACCTTCCTCCTATTATTTGGTTCAAACATTTGTCATGGTTCCAACCAACATCATTTTCCTCCAGCGTGCGACTTTTCTGCGCCATTATGTAATCCTACAAATGATAAAAAGAATGTTACAAACGATAATAAAAAAACGCTACATGCAATAATAGAGTATATATATAGTTATACACAATAATAATATATATTTTAGTGTATATATGTATATATATGTACAATATAGTTCTAACCAATATATGTATATATGTAAGTTACTAGTGTATATATTTAGTTAGATACAAAATTATATATATATATATATATATATATATATATATATAGAGAGAGAGAGAGAGAGACCAAAATATATATATATATATATAGAGAGAGAGAGAGAGAGAGAGAGAGAGAGAGACCACAACTCTATTTTCCATTCCTCTAGAGGACATGCATCGGAGTCGACGTCGACAAAATTTCATGTATTTATAGTAATTTTGGATGAACGGTTTCCATGTTTTTCATTATTGAATTCTCTGTTTAAAATATTGAATTCTCTAAAATTGAAACAATTCATCCAGAAATTCAATAAATACATGAAAATATATTAAACAGAGGTCCAAATATTGCAGTGATCTCTGAAATATCACTCCAGTAAGTTTGACTGTCGCTAAACTGACAACCACATTTGCCTTTTCTCTCTCTCTTTCTATATATATATATATATATATATATATATATATATATATATATATATATATATTTCTCTCTCTCTTTCTATATATATATCACTCTAATCCGTAATTTAATGTTAATATTAATGTTACTATTAATGTTACTATTAATGTTAATATTAACATTAAATACTAAAATTAACATTAAACTTAACATTAAAATTAATATTAACATTAACATTAATATTAACATTAACATTAATATAAAAATAAAAATAAATATTAATATTAATATTAACATTAATATTAACATTAAATTACGGATTAGAGTGAGGGAGATTTTAGGAGGTTTTCTAAGGGGGACTTTTGATCCGCTCCATATATATATATATATATATATATATATATATATATATATATATATATATATATATATATATATATACACTATATACTATATATATATATATATACACTATATACTATATATCTAACTATGTATATACTATATATATATATATATATATATATATAAAGATACAATGTATAATTATATATATTAGAGTATATAGTATATATATATATACTATATAGTATATACATAGTTATATATATATATATATATATATATATATATATATATATATATATATATACTCTAATATATATAATTATACATTGTATCTTTATATATATATATATATATATATATATATATATATATATATATATATATATATATATATAAGTTGGAACAAAAATCATATACATTCAACATTTGAACAATGGAATTAAAGGGCTTCTTTGGTTAGAGAGAGTATCATATCTGTGCTGTGGAGTCCCTAGGTCACGAGTTCGAACTCGAGTAGCTTCTTCTCTTTCTTTTTCTTTCTTTTCTTTTTAAGAGGAACATAAAACCCTAACTTCCACTGTATATAATATCATAGAGGGGAGAGAAAATATTTCAGCCGAAATGTTTCTCTCCCCTCTCCGTGCCCCAGTCTCCCCCCTCCACCACTCCGCTCCGGCTCCGCCTCCCCTCCACCGCTCCGCTCAGCCTCCCTCTCCACCACTTCCCTCCCCTCAACCGCGTCCTTGCTAGCCGGAGAGGAGAGAGGCCCCACCGTTCCCTCTTGCCTCTACCGCTCCTCTCGACCACAGGTGTCGGCGGGTGGCGGCTACGGCGGTCGAAGAAGAGGAGTTCCAGTCGGCGGCGGCTGCGGCGACATGGGTGCGGTCGAAGAAGAGGGTTCTTTACCTGAAAATTAGGTAAGTTTTCTTCCGGATTATCTCTGATCTTTGATTTTTCTTTGTGAATGGTGATTTTTTGTGAAAATTTTTGGTTCTATTTATAGAATTTTTACACAACTGTTACAAATTTACATTATTGATGTTTTTGTGGGATTTGACATCGTCACTGGCAAGCTTTTGTTTTGTCAGAGATTCGATTCTCCACTTTTACTTTCTGCGAACTTCGTATCGGCCGGTATTAGCTCGTATCGGCCGGTATCGGTCACGTTTCGGCTATAGAAATTTTGGATGAACTGTTTCAATGTTTTTCATTCTTGAATTCTCTGTTTAAAATATTGAATTCTCTAAAATTGAAACAGTTCATCCAGAAATTCTATAAATACATGAAAATATATTAAACAGAGGTCCAAATATTGCAGTGATCCCTGCAATATCACTCCAGTAAGTTTGACTGTCGCTAAACTGACAACCACATTTGCCTTTTCTATCTCTCTTTCTTCTATATATATATATATATATATATATATATATATATATATATATATATATATATATATATATATATTAGAGTAAAAAAAAAAAAATATATATATATATATATATATATTAGAGTATATAGTATATACATAGTTAGATACAATATATATATTATATATATATTGTATCTAAATATGTATATACTATATACTCTAATATATATAAATATATATATATATATATATATATATATATATATATATATATATAATAGAGTATATAGTATATACATAGTTAGATACATAGTATATACAATATATAATTATATATATTAGAGTATATAGTATATAGTATATACATTTGAACAATGGAATTAAAGGGCTTCTTGTAGGAACGAAATAGTAAAGCGTAATACTCTAGAGGGGGGGTGAATAGAGTTGGCAGCGGAATAATGCTAAATAAAAATGTTAGCAGCACAATCACAGAATATTAATCACAACTGAAATAATGTAAAGGCAGAGTTAAGAGAGCAAACGCAAAGACAGCGATGTATACTGGTATCCCTCTGTTGAGGACTAATCCAGTCTGTAGAACTCTTACTACCAGTTGAATCCACTATTGGAAAAACCGCAAGTTTTCTTACGAAGTCCTTGCAACTTCTACAACGCGAGCTTTGATACGAAGAACTCGTCCAACTTCAAATGTGAAGAGGTATTCTTCAATCAAGCCTTCTGATTACAATCTCTCAGAAACTTCTAGACCGTAGCGCACTGGCAAATTGACTAGAGGATTGTAACTGGCTTGGGATCTGAAATTGTAAGCTCTAGAAAAACTCTTTGGAAGACTGAAAGCTTTAGATAGAGAGAAGATTGAAAGTGAATGAGTGAGTTGAAATGATCGAAATCCTTCTCTATTTATAGGAGTTCCAAAGGCAGACTTCTGTCAGAATTCGGACAGAATTCGGACAGAACTCTTTGAGCAAATCTCGGTCAAATCCGCAACTGCAGGAGGACCAAGTTCCAGAGTTTCAAAATCACAACGGCCACTAACCGAACTCTGGCCGAGTTCTGTCAGGGCTAGGTTAGGGTTTTAAAAATGGGTTTTGGTGATTTTTGAAAACCTTTTTGAAAACCTTTTTGTAAACATTTTGATAGGTCATTTTTAAAAAATATTTTGAACTATTTTGGGGATAGCCTATTTGCCAGTACGACTCGGTGTACAACAAATTCCTAAACTCAAATAAAATGAAAAATTACATTGCATAGGAAATACAGACTCGAGTAGGCAAACAGATCTTCAGTCTTGAACGGAGTGGATAGCCAATCTTGCTTATGTCCAAGTAACCGAGATGTCCCAACTAGCTTTGTATATCCAGACAGAGTTTGATCAGTTATTAAAATCAGGTTGACCATATGACCAATGGGCCAACAATCTCCCCCATTTTGATAATTGACAAACTATGAATGATATAACATTAAGCTTGTTCAAAAAGAATCAAAACATGAAATTGTTCAAGTCCTGTATTTAAACTCAAAAAAAATGTTAGATCTTTAATTTTCTCCCCCTTTGTCACTTAGCAAAATAATTGCACAAGAGAAGGCTCCCCCGCATTTAATGCAGAAGGCTCCCCCGCAATTAATGCATAAGGAACAAAAAGTGAGAAAACATAAACAAATAAAACATAAAGAGTAGATATACATCATCATAGGCATGTAAAGTATCTACAAATTATTATCACATGCATGCTATTGTCTCTAAAGAATATTATCACAGGCATGCTATTGTTTCAAAAACATAAAAGAAATCTCAGGCAGTTTGTAATGAAGAAGCAGTATAAAGAGATAGTGCTAAAACAAAGTGCTGAAATAAACTGGAATGTTATAAATGAAACACCATAAGCATGTCCATGAAAAAGTACTGAAACAAAGTGCTGATAAAAATCAAAAATTCTGATAAAAAGAAAAACTGATAAAAACTTGGAATGTTGGAGCATTTCCAAGTATACAATAGAATGTCACTAAAAAAATCAAATCACATCTCCTCATCACTATCCTCGTCAATATCATCATAAGCAGCTCGGCCAGCATGACCGGAAGGACCAGCACCAAAAGTACCAGCGCCAGAAGGATGAGTAGGGGCGCCAGCATAGAACTCACCAACGTAGTCACGAGGTGCACGATACCAATCATAGGCGTTACCTGGCTGGAAGTAGGCATGGACAGCCTCATCCTCACAGCGGTAACCCGAAAAAGCTGGATCTCGAGGGATAGAGCCGGCAGAATGACCAGTCTGGGCAAAACGCAGTCAGCCAAGGAGTTTGCCATCGCCTGGTAACGGGTGACGTCGCGAAACTCACGCTCGCGAGCCATGTCCGTCAACGAGACGTGCAAAGCAGATAAGTGCTGATGTATGCCCTCAAATGTCATGGCATACTGATGAGGTGGTGGAGGAGGTGCAGTAGGAGGAGCAGTAGGTGGAGCTGAAGCAGTCCGGCTGCGACGAGATAGCTGAAGAAACTTGGGCTCAGAGTCCTGAGTACAAGTCGATAGATCGATCTCAAATCGCTGAAAGATACGAGGGAGAATCATCGCGTAAGAGAGATTTCGATCTCTAGCACGACATCGTCCCATCATCTGAATGATAGTCTTAGGGGTAGAAAAAGGAATCCCCTTAAGAATATGGTACATGGCGGACAGCTCAAGTGAGGTCACATCATCTTTGGAAGTGGATTTGGGAAGGATAGTAGAGTAGATGATGCGGTGCAATTCGTAGTTGAACAAGTTCAGGTTGTTAGCCTTGAACTTTCCAGAGCGTACTCTGTCAGGAGCACAGAGTTCCGCTTTGAAACTAGTGAGTGTCGTGCCTTCGGAAAACTCGAATTCCGTGATGTCTACTAGCTGTTCACCTTCATTGGGAATACCAAGAATCTCCGCTAGGAGGACATCATCGAACTCGATGTCGATGCCTCCAACACGTGTGCTCACAACAAAAGTGTTAACTACGAGATTGCAATAGAATAAACGAATGGCATTAGTAGCTATCGGGAAGCACAGTTTAACAAATAGGTGTAACCCTAATGCCTCAAAGAAGTGACGATGATCGGGAAATACCGTCCATTTGATCGGAGCGCCGTCGCATATGGATCGGGTGGAAAAGTCACCGTACCATAATAGGGCTTGATCGAGGGTTTGAAAGAAGAACCCATCGAAAGCGCCGTCGCTCGTTTGGATCGGCGAAAACAGTGAATCCGTGTGAGGATTCGAAGACGACCCTTCCTCACTAGGAGTGGTCTTCTTCCTCTTAGATGGATTAAATCTAGGTGCCATTGGAATAAAAAGCACAAATTGAAAGGTGGAGAGAGAGGGAGTTATACCTCACGAAAATAGGATATGTTGTAGAGAATGTCGATCTCCGCACGATTCCAAATTTTGGAGAGATTTCACCAAGTAGATTGGAAGGAAAGGATAGGTGAAAAGCTAGGGTTTGAAGACTCGGGACGGCTGCTGCTGCTGTTTGAATTGGTTTGGAAGCAATGAAAGAGAAGAAGCTCTCGGGTTCTGGATATATACACAGATACCCTCAACCGAACTCGGGCCGAATTCGGTCAGAGCTCTGGCCGAATTCGCCTAGGGTTCTTCAAAGTTGATTTAAGCCACTTCTTTTTCATTGTCTCATTTCAAATATTTAATTCAAAGATTAGTTATTTTAGCCTTCAAATAACATAATTAATAATATTTTATGAATTAAATGTCTTTACACAGCGACTGTCTTAGATTAGCTGTAGGAGTACTGTCCCAGCTGGCGAAGGTTCACCGGGGAACTCTTAAATACCGCTTCGCTTCAACCGTAGTTGTGGTGACAGACAGACTCTTTATTGGCTTGTCTCTAACACAGTTTTTGCGTATTTAAGATATAATCATAAAACAAAATCAATTAATATTATTGACGTCCAAAATTCCTAATTCTCGACGTAAATAATTGAAACGATCTTCCGCTAGAGGTTTAGTGAAGATGTCAGCTAATTGATTTTTAGTATCTATGTACACAAGGTTTATATCTCCATTTTGATGATGATCTCTAAGAAAATGATGTCTAATCTCGATATGTTTAGTACGAGAGTGACATACTGGATTCTTAGTCAAATTAATAGTGCTCGTGTTATCACAGAAAATGGGAATATGTGTGTAAAATAAATCATAGTCCTCTAGGGTTTGTTTCATCCACAAAATCTGAGCACAACAACGTCCTGCGGCGATGTACTCAGCCTCTGTTGTTGATAGGGCTACAGAATTTTACTTTTTACTAAACCAAGAGACTAAAGCTTTGCCTAAGAAATGACATGTGCCACTTGTACTTTTTCTATCAACTTTGCATCCAGCAAAATCTGCATCCGAATAACCAATATGGTCAAAGGACTTAGTTTTGGGATACCACAAGCCAACAGAAGAAGTGCCTTTAAGGTATCGGAAGATACGCTTAACTGCGGACAGATGTGATTCCTTTGGGTTAGCTTGAAAACGTGCACACAGACAAACACTAAACATTATATCTGGACGACTAGCAGTTAAATAAAGTAAACTACCAATCATACCTCGATACTTACGTGTGTCGACTGGCTTGCCTTGTTCATCTGAATCAAGCTTTGTTGAAGTTGCCATCGGAGTGCCAATAGGTTTGACATTGTCCAGATCGAACTTCTTTAGTAAGTCTTTTGTGTACTTGGCTTGATTTATGAATGTCCCATTATCGGTTTGTTTGATTTGCAATCCGAGAAAGAATTTCAGTTCTCCCATCATGCTCATTTCAAACTCATTCTGCATACACTTAGAAAATTCTTGACAAAAAGATTCATCAGTGGATCCAAATATGATATCATCACCATAGATTTGAATTAAAAACAGCTTGCCATTAAAAGATTTAATAAAAAGTGTAGTGTCAACCTTTCCTTTTGAAAAATCGTTGTCAAGTAGAAAAGAGCTTAGACGATCATACCAAGCACGAGGGACTTGTTTCAAACCGTATAGAGCTTTCTTCAACTTGAAAACATGGTCAGGATTTTTGAAATCCGTGAAACCCGGAGGTTGTGCTACAAAAACTTCTTCTTTTATAAAACCATTTAGAAAAGCACTCTTGACATCCATTTGAAAAAGTTTGAAATCATGAAAACATGCAAATGCACATAACATGCGAATGGATTCTAATCTCGCAACTGGGGCATAAGTCTCATCGTAGTCGATACCCTCTTCTTGATTGTATCCTTGAGCTACGAGTCGAGCCTTATTACGAGTCACTAAACCATTCTCATTCAGTTTGTTTCGGAATACCCAACGGGTGCCAATGACCGGATGATCAACAGGCCTGGGAACAAGTTCCCAAACTTGATTCCGTTCAAATTGGTTTAATTCCTCTTGCATAGCATCTATCCAAAAACTATCACTACATGCTTCATCAATAGTTTTGGGTTCTAGCTGTGAAATAAATGCAACACTAGAAACAATCTCTCTACAGGATGTACGAGTACTTACTCCCTTGGTAATATCACCAATTACCAAATCCTTTGGATGATTTACTGTAAATTTCAACCTTTTTGCTTCATTCTGAAGGTAGCTGGTTCCTGGATCTTCTCTAGGAGGTTCAGCTAGTGCAGAGCTTGGTTGAGAATCAGCTGGAGTTGAGCTTGGTACAGATGTATCTTCGTCATTGTCATCGATCGTCATTTGATTTAATTCATCAAAGGTGACATTGATTGACTCTTCGATAATCATGGTACGCTTGTTGAAGACTCTGTATCCTTTGCTCTTGGCCGCATAACCTAAAAATATACCTTCATCGGCCTTTTCATCAAATTTTCCCAAATTGTCTTTTGTGTTAAGAATAAAACATTTACAACCAAAAATTCTAAAGTATGAAACTGAAGGAATTCTATCAAACCATAACTCAAATGGAGTCTTCTTCGATTTGGGTCGAATTAGAACTCTATTGAGAACAAAGCAAGCTGTGTTGACAGCTTCAGCCCAAAAATATTTGGGTAGACTAAACTGGTTTAACATCACTCTGGCCATTTCGGTTAGAGTTCTGTTCTTACGTTCCACAACCCCATTTTGTTGTGGAGTCCTAGGGCAGGAGAACTCATGAATAAAAACGTGTGTGTCACAAAAATGCTCAAAATCAGCATTCTCGAATTCGCCACCATGATCACTTCTAATGCGAGTGATCATGTAACCTTTTTCATTCTGAACTTTCTTGCAAAAGGCGACAAATTCAGATAATGCATCATTCTTGCGTGTCAAGAAATATACCCACGTGTATCTAGAGAAATCATCTACAATTACGAAAGCATAAAGTTTACCTCCGAGGCTAGCAACTCTGCTAGAACCAAATAAGTCCATGTGAAGCAATTGTAGAGGTCTAGTAGTACATACTGCGTTTACTGACTTGAAAGTGGATCTGGTAGCTTTGTTCCTTTCACATTGACTGCATACCGAATCCTTCTTGAATGTAATGTCCGGTAAACCGCGTACTAGCTTCTTTGTGGATAATCTTGATATTGTATCCATATTAGCGTGACCGAGTCTCATATGCCACAGATGACTCTCATCACTCTTGGCCATTAAGCATCTACCTGAAATGTTAGTTTCTTCTAACAAATAGAAAACATATATATTGTCTTCCCTGATACCTTCAAAGATAGTACTACCAGTTGAGCTATCAACTATAGTACATTTGTCTTTGCCAAAGTTGATGCCATAACCATGATCAGCTAGATGACTTATGCTGAGTAGGTTATGTTTCAACTCGGTAACCAGACAGACATCCTTAATTACAGGATAGGAAGACTTACCAACATCACCGATACCAATAATATACCATTTCAAATTATTACCGAAGGAGACATAGCCTTCCTTCTTTTTCTTCGACAGTGTTGCAAATAGGGTAGCATCACCGGTTATATGCCGTGAGCAACCGCTGTCGAGGATCCATTTGCTTCTAGCATGTGAAGGGTGTTCCACCTACAAAACAGTTTGCAGATGAAACCTTTGGTACTCATTTCTTGTAGGGTCCTGAATTGTTAGCCTTAGGTATCCAAGTATAAACATTTAGATCTACAAGCTTTCTCATTCTACATGCAGATGATATATGACCAATGAGGCCACAATAATGACATTGTGCATGTCGAGTGTTGAAAGCTGAGTGGTGTGCATGGTTGGTAGGTTTGGGTTTTCTAGTATAGAAGAAAGCATACCTATAATCTTGTTTGGGCTTGACCTTTTGGGGTAAAGGTTTGATAGGGTTAGGTCTGACAGTGTTTGGCTTGGGAATGTTCCGATTTCTCGGTAAGTGACACGTGTTAGGGTAGGAAGCAGCAAGCTCAGGCTGTTTTCCTAGCCTAATTTCCAATCTTTTGGAAGTGTCATACAACTTAGTATAATCAGAAGTAAGTGATTCCATTCTGATTTGTGCACATTGAAGACTTTTCTTCTCTATAGAAAGTTCTTCCTTGAGTTGGTCAATAATTTTGTCTTTCTCTTCAGATGACTTGGTAGTCTCGTGTAATAAGAGCTTTATTGAAGAAAGCTCACCAGACTCACTAACATTATTTCTAACCTCAGCTAGTAGGTCGGTAAGTCTACCTATTTCACCTTTGTACTCTTTGAGTACCTTCTTAGAGGTCTGATACTTACTACGCAGTTTCCTGTAATCAGTCATCAGGTCACTGAAGGCATCTCCTAATTGCTCAAAGGTGAAGTCATCATAAGTTTCTACAGGTTCAGTAGGTACCTGATCGGTTGCCATGAAGCATACATTTGCAGCGTCTTCTGAGTGTTCGTCTTCTGAGTCGCTAACTTCACTTTCATGCCATATGCTGGTGTTGGCATATTTCCGAGAAGTTGATCTTTTCAGGTTCCCTTTATCATACCTGTTGTTCTTCTTGCTCGATGATGAGTTTGTGGGACAATCCTTCTTCATGTGTCCCTTCTTCTTGCAGCCATAACAGACAGCATCTTCTTGGTACCAGTTGTTGTTGTTGTTCTCTTTGACTCTCTTCTCATGTCTCATGAATCTTTTGAACTTCCTTGCTAGGAGAGCTTGATCTTCAGCGTCAGATCCACTGCTGTCTGAGTTATCTTCAGCAGCTTTTCTGTGCTGAGCCTTGAGGGCGATAGTCTTCTCCTTTGGTGCAGGCTCTTCAAAATCTTGTAGCTCCAGTTCATGAGTGAGTAGTTTACCCATGAGTACTTCGAGGGACATAGTTGTGAGGTCGTTCCCTTCAATGATTGCAGTAGCCTTTGGAATCCAGTTCTTGGTGAGAGCTCGCAGGAGTTTGCGAATCTTTTCATGGTTACTGTAATCTTTGCCTAGGGAGGACAATGGATTTACAATATCCAAGAATCTCTCGAACATTTGTGTGACTGTTTCGTTGGGCTTCATTTTGAACGCCTCGTACTCTTGAGTAAGTCTGCTGACTTTAGATTCCTTGACTTGAGTCGTGCCTTCATGTGTGACTTCGAGTAGCTTCCATACTTCATTGGCCGTTGTGCAGATAGACACCCTGTTAAATTCAGTTCTGTCTAAAGCACAAAAGAGAGCATTAATGGCACGTGCGTCAAGACTGGCCCTTTTCTTTTCTTCCTCTGTATATCTGCTATGGGATTTTTCAACTAAAACTCCATCAACATTTATACGAGGTGGCTTTTGATAGCCATCAAGAACAATGGACCATAAATCAAAATCAAGATATTTCAAGAAGAAACTCATCCGTGTTTTCCAATATGTATAATTTGTACCATCAAACAGTGGGGGTCTGTTTGTGGCCTGGCCTTCACTTGTGAATTTCACAGTTGCCATGTGTTGTGCTGTGATCTATATAACAGTTAATTAAAAAGAATAAATAATTGCACTGTTACCTTTGCTTTACCTGTAACACCCGCTCTGATACCAATTGTATGAACGAAATAGTAAAGCGTAATACTCTAGAGGGGGGGTGAATAGAGTTGGCAGCGGAATAATGCTAAATAAAAATGTTGGCAGCACAATCACAGAATATTAATCACAACTGAAATAATGTAAAGGCAGAGTTAAGAGAGCAAACGCAAAGACAACGATGTATACTGGTATCCCTCTGTTGAGGACTAATTCAGTCGGTAGAACTCTTGCTACCAGTTGAATCCACTATTGGAAAAACCGCAAGTTTTCTTACGAAGTCCTTGCAACTTCTACAACGCGAGCTTTGATACGAAGAACTCGTCCAACTTCAAATGTGAAGAGGTATTCTTCAATCAAGCCTTCTGATTACAATCTCTCAGAAACTTCTCGACCGTAGCGCACTGGCAAATTGACTAGAGGATTGTAACTGGCTTGGGATCTGAAATTGTAAGCTCTAGAAAAACTCTTTGGAAGACTGAAAGCTTTAGATAGAGAGAAGATTGAAAGTGAATGAGTGAGTTGAAATGATCGAAATCCTTCTCTATTTATAGGAGTTCCAAAGGCAGACTTCTGTCAGAATTCGGGCAGAACTCTTTGAGCAAATCTCGGTCAAATCTGCAACTGCAGGAGGACCAAGTTCCAGAGTTTCAAAATCACAACGGCCACTAACCGAACTCTGGCCGAACTCTGGCCGAGTTCTGTCAGGGCTAGGTTAGGGTTTTAAAAATGGGTTTTTGTGATTTTTAAAAACCTTTTTGAAAACCTTTTTGTAAACATTTTGATAGGTCATTTTTAAAAAATATTTTGAACTATTTTGGGGATAGCCTATTTGCCAGTACGACTCGGTGTACAACAAATTCCTAGACTCAAATAAAATGAAAAATTACATTGCATAGGAAATACAGACTCGAGTAGGCAAACAGATCTTCAGTCTTGAACGGAGTGGATAGCCAATCTTGCTTATGTCCAAGTAACCGAGATGTCCCAACTAGCTATGTATATCCAGACAGAGTTTGATCAGTTATTAAAATCAGGTTGACCATATGACCAATGGGCCAACACTTCTTTGGTTAGAGGGAGTATCATATCGGTGTTGTTCGAACTCGAGTAGCTTCTTCTCTTCTTTTTTTTTTCTTTTTCTCTTTTAAGAGGAACACAAAACCCTAACTTCCACTATATATAATATCATAGAGGGAAGAGAAAACATTTCAGCCGAAATGTTTCTCTCCCCTCTCCGTGCCTCCGTCTCCCCCCTCCACCACTCCGCTCCGGCTCCACCTCCCCTCCACCACTCCGCTCCGGCTCCGCCTCCCCTCCACCACTCCGCTCCGGCTCCGCCTCCCCTCTACCACTCCGCTCAGCCTCCCTCTCGACCACTTCCCTCCCCTCAACCGCGTCCTTGCTAGCCGGAGAGGAGAGAGGCCCCACCGTTCCCTCTCGCCTCCACCGCTCCTTTCGAGCACAGGCGTCGGTGGTGGCGGCTACGACGGTCGAAGAAGAAGGGTTCCAGTCGGCGGCGGCGACGACATGGGTGCGATCGAAGAAAAGGGTTCTTTACCTGAAAATTAGGTAAGTTTTCTTCCGGATTATCTCTGATCTTTGATTTTTCTTTGTGAATGGTGATTTTTTGTGAAATTTTTTTGTTCTATTTATAGAATTTTTACACAACTGTTACAAATTTACATTATTGATATTTTTGTGGGATTTGACATCGTCACTGGCAAGCTTTTATTTTGTCGGAGATTCGATTCTCCACTTTTACTTTCTATCAACTTCGTATCGGCCGATATCAGCTCGTATCGGCCGGTATCGGCTCGTATCGGCTCGTATCGGTCACGTATCGGCCGATACGAACCGATACCAAAATTTATAGCGGTTTCTCGTCCGATACCGATTTTTTCCTTGAGTATCGGATCGGCTACTGCCAAATCCGATCCGATACGGCCAATACGTATCGGTATCGGCCGATACTTTAATCCTTGGTCTAAACTAACAACTAGGGAAAGAAGCAAATAGTGTATACAAGATGTATGACAGTTTAGTATCTCAACTGCTTGGCAACTTATACGGTTATATCTACAAGGAACCATAGGAAGCATAAAGGGTAGTTCATTCTCAGATAATAGTTCCCATCCATATGACTTCATGTCTAAAAAATAAGAAGACAAAACTGGGAGGCTCTTAGAGCATTGGATAGTTTCAAATGAGACGTTCAACACAATAGAAGCATGAAAATCATGAATACAGATAACATCACGAAATGATCATGGCCAGGATTAAGAAGAAAGGAATATAAACATTGGTCATTGGGTAGCCAAGAGCCAAAGGAAAACAACGTTGGAGCTTATGAATCCAACAGAACATGTCGGGATGCCCCTCAGTAGCAAATGTCTGACAGGAAATGGCCCTTAACAGTGTTTATGAGGAAGTAAACAATTTGTTGAGCCAACTCTAGAAAATTTGAGCAAAGGCTTCATTATGTTGCATTAAAAAAAATATAGGTGTTCCTTCTTTTTTCATGTTCAAAGCAAAAGCTAAAGAAATGAGGGCTTAACTTAAAGCTGCAATAATGATGAAACTACCAAGTAAGGATTAAAGTTACTTCATTAACACCAAAATTATCATATCAGAAACATATTTCCTTCTAAAATAGGTAAAAGAAATGTAAAAAAAACAAATATGATGACTATTTCAGAAAGCCTGTCCCACATTACTTGGTGGATTTGTGCATTGGAACTTTTTAAAGAGAGGTTGTCCTACCACATTGGATAGTGAATTGGTATTTCTTTTAAATTGGATGAAGAGGGATGCCAGTGGAATAACATCTTGGCATATACAAGGTTCTTGACCGAATTACTTCTAGGAGTTAGAATTGAAACTATGTCTGGAAATCAAACTAAAGTTCAAAAGACAATATGTACTAGACTTATTGTTGAAAGTTTGTGATGAGCACACGAGGAAAAGAGCATGAGAGAATAATTCACCCATCATTTCAATTTTCTATTCTTCCAGTAGAAAAGCATGGAGCTAACTTCCTAAGTACTTGACTTCATAGATCCTTAACAACATTATGAAGTTAAAAATAACAAGTATTTACAAACTATAGCCTCATATCAACAAACTAAAGAATGTTAAATCAGGTATCAGAACTTCTAATTTAATTGTATCTAACACTAACATAGGCAAATACCTATTATGCTTTTCATCAATTACTTAAAATCAATGGTTACAAGGAACTGCTAGTAGATGTTTAAATGAAGAACAATGAATCTTCAATGTTATGTTGACTTGTCAGCACTAGTGCTAATTGTGCTGGTATGGTATTTAATCATGTTTCAGTTCTTTATCACGTGGTTAACTAAATCTGCATTAGTGCTGAAAGAAATGATGATAGAGAAAAGAAAAAAAAGTTAAAGCAATTAGATTCAGCAATTTGTACATACCATAGCCTTCCATAGAGAGAATTCGGAGATCATCACAAAAATACCGAGCATATAGACGAGTAATTGGAAGCCTGTAACCATACCAACCATTGTTACCCCTTTAGTGACTCCAAAAGTTAAATCCAGTGGATTTTTTGTCGTACTAAAAAGATAAGTTAAAACCTTTGGGAGCCCACTTCTGGCTATACTACCGCCTTCATCAGATATCTGTGATACACAACAAGGTAAAATTGACAACTTTATTACTCTTCTAGTCACAAAGGAAAGGTATATATCTTTTGGCATTCAGTTCTTGAGGAATAGATTACTGAAAATGAAGCAAAAATTTAAGAAAATGTAGCTCAATGCAAGTTTTTGGCTACAAGCGTGGGAATAAACTAGAAAATAAGTCTAAAACAACAAGGTTTGCTGGAAAAAAAAAGATTATGAAATAAGGTTTGCTAAACAAGAAAATAAGTCTAAACTAACAACTAGGAAAAAGAAGCAATTAGTGTATACAAGATGTAATGGCAAAAAATTATTTTGCATTCTTCAGATCTCTCTCTCCAACTAGGGAAAAGAAGCAATCAGTCTAAACTAACAACTAGAGTCTAAACCAGTAAGATTGTTGATTGGAAGCCTGTAACCATACCAACCATTGTTACCCTTTTAGTGACTCCAAAAGTTAAATCCAGTGGATTTTTCGTCGTACTATAAAGATAAGTTAAAACCTTTGGGAGCCCACTTCTGGCTATACTACCGCCTTCATCAGATATCTGTGATACACAAGAAGGTAAAATTGACAACTTTATTACTCTTCTAGTCACAAAGGAAAGGTATATATCTTTTGGCATTCAGTTCTTGAGGAATAGATTTCTGGAAATGAAGCAAAAATTTAAGAAAATGTAGCTCAATGCAAGTTTTTGGCTACAAGCGTGGGAATAAACTAGAAAATAAGTCTAAAACAACAAGGTTTGCTGAACAAAAAAAAGATTATGAAATAAGGTTTGCTAAACAAGAAAATAAGTCTAAACTAACAACTAGGAAAAAGAAGCAATTAGTGTATACAAGATGTAATGGCAAAAAATTATTTTGCATTCTTCAGATCTCTCTCTCCAACTAGGGAAAAGACGCAATCAGTCTAAACTAACAACTAGAGTCTAAACCAGTAAGATTGTTGATTGGAAGCCTGTAACCATACCAACCATTGTTACCCTTTTAGTGACTCCAAAAGTTAAATCCAGTGGATTTTTTGTCGTACTATAAAGATAAGATAAAACCTTTGGGAGCCCATTTCTGGCTATACTACCGCCTTCATCAGATATCTGTGATACACAACAAGGTAAAATTGACAACTTTATTACTCTTCTAGTCACAAAGGAAAGGTATATATATTTTGGCATTCAGTTCTTGAGGAATAGATTTCTGAAAATGAAGCAAATATTTAAGAAAATGTAGCTCAATGCAAGTTTTTGGCTACAAGCGTGGGAATAAACTAGAAAATAAGTCTAAAACAACAAGGTTTGCTAAACAAAAAAAAAGATTATGAAATAAGGTTTGCTAAACAAGAAAATAAGTCTAAACTAACAACTAGGAAAAAGAAGCAATTAGTGTATACAAGATGTAATGGCAAAAAATTATTTTGCATTCTTCAGATCTCTCTCTCCAACTAGGGAAAAGAAGCAATCAGTCTAAACTACCAACTAGAGTCTAAACCAGTAAGATTGTTGATTGGAAGCCTGTAACCATACCAACCATTGTTACCCTTTTAGCGACTCCAAAAGTTAAATCCAGTGGATTTTTTGTCGTACTATAAAGATAAGTTAAAACCTTTGGGAGCCCACTTCTGGCTATACTACCGCCTTCATCAGATATCTGTGATACACAACAAGGTAAAATTGACAACTTTATTACTCTTCTAGTCACAAAGGAAAGGTATATATCTTTTGGCATTCAGTTCTTGAGGAATAGATTTCTGAAAATGAAGCAAAAATTTAAGAAAATGTAGCTCAATGCAAATTTTTGGCTACAAGCGTGGGAATAAACTAGAAAATAAGTCTAAAACAACGAGGTTTGCTGAACAAAAAAAAAGATTATGAAATAAGGTTTGCTAAACAAGAAAATAAGTCTAAACTAACAACTAGGAAAAAGAAGCAATTAGTGTATACAAGATGTAATGGCAAAAAATTATTTTGCATTCTTCAGATATCTCTCTCCAACTAGGGAAAAGAAGCAATCAGTCTAAACTAACAACTAGAGTCTAAACCAGTAAGATTGTTGATAGTAAGCAGCAGTCCTTGATGTTAGGCCATCTAGTCCTTGGCATCATGATTCATCGTTGGAGCTTGCGAGCGATACGACACCTTGAGAATCGACACATACATAGATTGTCAAAAGTATTTTGCATTCTTGAGATATCTTTCTCCACCAGTTATGAGCAAAACCTTACTTTGAATAGCTTTGTTCGTGTAATCAATCAATTTCACATCTAACAGCTCAAAAATAAATATTCAGTAAGTTGATAAATAATAGGATGGAAATGGCATCGTCACAAGGAAATGATTCAATAAGTTGGAAACTCATTTCATATTTGTCAAAATCTTCCAGAATCATTTATAGGAACATTTATTTGTAAATGAAGCAAGACGACTTGTTGTCGATATTTATATTGGAGATGAAAAATGAACCAGAAAACATGACCCCTTATATCTGAGAGACATCATACTAAAAGTTTGTATCGCTAGCAAGGACACAACTGCGGGGCCCTTGTCCTGGTTCATCTATATGCTCTGCAAGCATCCCTTGGTACAAGAGAAGTTTTCCCAAGAAGTTAAAGAATCGGTTCAAAATAGGGAACCTGCAAACCTCATGGAATTCACTAGAAGTCTAACTAATGAAACCATTGATAAGATGCAATACCTTCATGCCACCTTATCAGAGAATTTGAGATTGTATCCTCAGTTCCTTCGGTTAGTCAAAATGCCAAAAGTTACATTCAACTGCTACTATGTTAAATCTTTGTACTTTAGGATTCGAAGGTTTGCTTCAGTGGGGATACTTTTTACCTGATGGCTTCAACATGAAGAAAGAATATATTGAGAGAGAGAGAGAGAGCAGCGCACCGCATCATTTCTGTTGCCGGTAGAGAAGAACCTGGAGGTGTCGTCATCGACTGGCGGTGGAAGCGGAGGGGGAGGGTCATGTCGGCGACGACGGTTGGTCCGGGCGTCTCCGGTGGCGTCGGTGACCGTGGAATCTCGGAGGGAGGAGTCGATCGCTCATCCTCCTCCTCCGGTGGTTGTGAAGAATGTTTCTAGGGTTAGGGTTATGGTTTGGGTCGGGTTAGGGTTTGGGATTTGGAAGGAGGAGGAGGAATTTGGGAGAAGAATGAAGATGATGGGTTAGGGTTTGGGATTTTGAAGGAGGAGGTTGAGGATGAAATTTTTTTTGGGGGGGTTTTCTCGTAGGAGATGAGGACGAGAGAGAGAGAGAGAGAGAGAGAGTGAGTGGGGGAGTGGGGTTATGTGTTTGCTTGAGTGGGATGAATTTTTTTGGCTAATTATAAGGGCATAATTTTTTTTGATCGGGGCTGTCCAAGTGATAGTTTTCCATTATTTATAAGTTTATCACTTAAAAATTTACTCAGGGCTATCCAAGTGGTAGGTATAAAAGATAATGAGGACTGCCAGGAATTGTGGCAGTCCTGAAAGTAATGAGGATTGTGTCAGTCCTGAAAGTAATGAGGACTGCCACAATTCCTGGCAGTCCTAGAAGTAATGAGGACTGCCAGAAATTGTGGCAGTCCTGAAAGGAACATGCTCTACAACAGGACTGTCACAATTTCTGGCAGTCCTAGACATATTGAGGACTGCCAGAAATTGAGGCAGTCCCGAAATATACTTGCTGTACAGCAAGTTCCTTTCAGGACTGCCACAAATTCTGGCAGTCCTAAAGTCGACATTTTCGAATGAAAAAAATATGTTAGGGTTTATTTCAATCTTGATAATAGAGTGAAATATGCATTTTAGGATTTATTTCCATGCATTCTTTGTGAGGAAAGAAGTATTTAACCTTTATTTTCATACATTTTAGGGTTTATTTAATTTTTTGGGTGCCATCGAAATTGGGAAAGAGAAGGAAACTAGGGTTTTGATGGAGATGGTGATGATGGAAATGGTGGAGAAGAAGAAGATGATGATGATGAGAAAAAAACTAGGATTTTGATGAAGATGTGAGAATGGAAATGGTGGAGAAGAAGAAGATGGATAGAAGAAGAAGAAGAAGAAGAAGAAGAAGAAAGCTAGGGTTTGTGAAGAGAGAGAGTGAAAATTTGAAATGAGAGTCATTTTTCGGGTTTGGGGGGGCTGTGGGGTTTGGACAGCCCCTGAATGAAAAATCTGGACAGCCCGAGTAAAATTTCCTCAAAACCTGGCTAGCCCTAATCCTGGCTAGCCCCGATCAAAAAAACCTGTGCCCTTATAATTAGCCATTTTTTTAGGTTAGTTATAAAGGTACTTCAAATTTTTACCAGGGCTAGCCCATTTATAAGTTTGTATTATTTACAAGTTTATCATTAAAAAAAATTTATTAGAGCTATCCCAATAGGTGGTATAAAAGTCAGTTGTTATATTTTTCCTTTGTCTTCTTCATCTCCAATTTTTGTCCAAACCCTAGTTGGAGATTCCTCTTGTCCCCCCACTCTACACCTAAGAAAATCTTCTTGTTTTGTAACCCTAGAGTAATTATCAATGAATATTCGTAGTAGTCGGTATGTTTTCGACTACTATATTACAAAGTTTGTTAAATAATCGGTTCATTCCTAATTTTTGAATGTTTTGTCATAATGTAGAAAATATGGAAGAAATTGGGACATCAAATGTAGCAATCGATCAGTCCGGTCCTTCTGAAGAACACAACATTCTCTCCGAAGAACCCGTGGTTGGTCCCCGACGTACTTTCATTTTTTCGTAGTCGACAATAGGACTGCAACAAAGTCAGGCAGTCCAAAGTACTTGATGGACTGCCCTATAGTAAGGCAGTCTACAAATTCATATACTTTCAACTAGACTGCCACATCTCATGGCAGTCCACAAAGTACTTAGGACTGCCAAAAAATATGGCAGTCGAGTAAAATACGTATGAACTTAAGGACTGCCTAACTTTCTGGCAGTCCTAGATACTTCAAGGACTGTCTAACTTTCTGGCAGTCCTAGATACTTCAAGGACTGCCCAGAAGTGTGGCAGTCCTGAAGTTGATAGTCGTTTCAACTAGACTGCCACACTTTCTGGCAGTCCATGAAGTACTCAGGACTGCCAGATTTTGTGGCAGTCTAGATTAACAGGCTGAATTGGATATTGTATTTGGTTTTGTCGTTGATTTAGATTTTTAAAAAATTGTAAATTTATTGTAGGGCACCCCATCTCCTATGTGCACAGATTTGAGCAATAAATTCTCGACAGATATTGTCTTTGAAACTTAGCTGAAGCATTAGAATGGTGCAGAGAAGTTGGAAGGCAAACCAACACAAGCCTTGTAAATTCAAGGTCGCTACGGTGTCGGCCGAAGCGTCAAACTGCAGAGATTGGCTGTGAAAGAGGTGGGACGTTTAGGGTGCATCGTAAAAAAAGTGAACTTCTCCCAATAATATCTGGGAAAAAAGAGTCAGGCTCAAGGAAATGTGGTTGTCCATTCAAGTTAGTATTGGGGTACAAGACTGGCGATAAGTGGACAGTTGTGGTACGTAATGGGATGCACAATCATACTCTTCCGGAGACGCTAACTGGTCATGCCTACGTCGGAAGATTAAAAGATGATGAGAAAAAGTTAGTTACAGAATTATCAGCTTCCGGAGTTGGTCCAAAAGAAATTTATTCTGCGCTGCTTCAGAAGAATGATAGGAACAAGTCCACTATGAGGATAATTTACAATGCACTAGCGAGGTCTAGAACGAGTACTCTAAAAGAAAGAATGGCGATGCAACAAGTGATGCAGTTACTCGCCGAAAATCGTTATGTGGAAAACCATAGAAGACTTCCGGTGAGCAATGAAGTCATTTCTCTGTTTTGGTCCCATCCGGATTGCACACAATTGGCACGGTCCTTCGCCGAAGTTTTGGTTGTTGATTGCACGTACAAGACTAATAAATTCAAGATGCCTCTTCTTCACATTGTTGGGTTCACTTCAACCGGAATGACATTTTCAGTTGCCTTTTGTTTTTTGAAGAACGAAACATTAGAGGACTATACATGGGCTTTGGAAAAGCTGAAGACACTTTACAGTGGACATAAAGAACCATCTGTTTTTTGTCACCGATCGGGAATACGTATTGATGAATGCTATTGACACAGTATTTCCTCATGCTCGTAGATTACTATGTACTTGGCATATAAACAGAAATATTTAAGCACAATGCAAGCTGAAGTTCGAGAAAGTAGACGACAAAGTCGACATGGACCGCTTCCAAGATTTCTACAACGGTTGGACCCTTGTATGGCGAGCAAATACTGAAAAAACTTTTGATACAGCATGGTACATGTTCAAAGAGCAATGAGACAAGAGCAACCCGGCGTGTATATCTTATATCAAAGACACCTGGCTTGATGAACATAAAGAAAATTTTGTCTTGGCATGGACGAATATGGTGAAACACTACGGCACGACCACTACCAACCGTGCCGAAGGCTCACATTCAAGACTAAAAAAATATCTGCGCTCATCGGCCGGTAGTTTTGTGTCCGTTTGGCAAGCAATCAATCTAATGACCAATTCGGTCGTGAACGAGATAAAGGCTTCATTTGAGATGAGCCTGAATATTGTAAAGCACCAACATAAGAAAGAACATCTCTTGTCCGATTTAATCCATGTGGTGTCCCACGAAGCATTGACATTACTACTTCATGAGATTGGTCGTACGAATTCTGTCAGTTTAGATATCGAAGTATGTGGTTGTACACATCGACATTCTCTCGGGCTCCCTTGTGCACACGAGATCAACGAATATCGACGTCAATGTAGATCTATTTCAGTAGCGGTCGTTGATCAGAGTTGGAGACAGCTGTCGATCATGCATACCGTGGACAGTCCAGATGATTTCTTTTCCATGCCACAGATGAAACTTCTTCATGCCAGATGGTGTGCCGCACTAGGACCTGAGAGGAAGTCCATTGAGCTTGCGATCCAAGAACTTGCCAACCCGGTAAGTAGTCGTCTATAGGAGCCATCTGCTATCATTGCTCCGAAAGGTAGACCGCCAACAAGACTAACAAGAACACAAAAGAAGAAGCTCGAATCTACTCAGCGAGAAGCCTCTCTCTTTGAGCACGTTGAAAGAAGGGTAGAAATGCTAGACGTTCCAAAGAGGAAGAACAAGCTCCCTACTCGTAGAAAGAAACAGAATACGAGTGCTGCAAACACACTCGATGCGTACATTGGTGCTTTTGTGCCCGGCATGCGGGAATATATTTGGTCTATTGATGATGTGCCCAAAGACGGACATTGTGGATATCATGTGCTTGCGCGACATCTAGGCTACCCCGCTAAAGACGGATGGAGGCAAGTTAGAGCTGAGCTATATTTTGAGTTGGAGTCTCATCTTTCATTTTATAGCAAAATACTTTGGCAAGAAGAGTCGAAGAACTGTTGACAAGCATTCCATGCGACACCCAGACTACTAGACCAGAGCATTACATGGACATACCTTCTGTTGCATATCTATTTGCTAACAAGTACAAGATCCTAATTATCGTTCTTTCCGAGCACAACAACAACACATTTTTTCCAATGTGCGCTCCTCCGAAGGACTACAGTATATCCAATCTAAATACAATTGGACTCGTCGGAAATCACTTTGTAATCCCGCGGTTGATTGGGCACTCTCCTATTCCTCCCCCTGCGTCAGTTTGGTGGAAACATGCACCGGAAGAATCCCTCGCTTGGGTAACACCCTACACAAATATAATAAATGTTTACAAGAAAATCACAAACTCAGTGGAACCTATACCAAGGCCAGAGGGACACTATGATGTATTAATTGACTGATGTATAGTTGACGAAGCGTAACATTTTGCATAGACTGATGTATAGTTGACGAAGCGTAACATTTTGCATAGACTCATCTATAGTTGACAAAGCGTAGCATTTTGCATAGACAGATGTATAGTTGACATTTTGTATCTTACTGAGTATCTATGAGTATTTTGTATCCTACTGATTACCGGCGAGTTTTCTATCGTATTGAGTATCTATGAGTATTTTGTATCTTAGAACTTGCTGTTTGTATGTGGGCAGTCCATGCTCACAGCAAGTTCTAATATAGACTGTCCAGTTTCCTGGCAGTCCACATATGTATGTGGACTGCTAGGAAAATGGGTAGTCCATCACAGAACTTGCTGTTTGTATGTGGACTGTCAGGAAACTGGACAGTCCATATTAGAACTTGTTGTTTGAATGTGGACTGCCCAGTTCCTGGGCAGTCCATGCTCACAGCAAATTCTGTGATGGACTGCCCAGTTTCCTGGCAGTCCATATACATATGTGGACTGCCAGGAAACTGGGCAGTCCATCACAGAACTTGTTGTTTGTATGTGGACTGCCAGAAAACTGGGCAGTCTATATTAAAACTTGTTGTTTGAATGTGGACTGCCCAGTTCCTGGGCAGTCCATGCTCACAGCAAGTTCTGTGATGGACTGTCCAGATTCCTGGCAGTCCACATTAGAACTTGCTATTTGAATGTGGACTGCCCAGTTCCTGGGCAGTCCATGCTCACAGCAAGTTCTAATATGGACTGCCCAGTTTCCTGGCAGTCCACATTAGTATGTGGACTGCCAGGAAACTGGGCAGTCCATATTAGAACTTGCTGTGAGCATGGACTGCCCAGGAACTGGGCAGTCCACATACAAACAACAAGTTCTGAGAGCAAGGACTGGGCAGACCAATATGCGAACCAATTTAATACGCAAACCAATTTAATATGCAAACCAATTTCATACTAATTTAATACTAATTCACAGTAATTTGACATTCATATAATACGCAACTACCAAATGGTTCAACCAATTAGAAAAGTTTTACAAGCTACATAGTCATTCATATAATACGCAACCAATTAGAAAAGTTTTACACCCAACTACCAAATGGTTCAACCATATACGAACTACATAGTCATTCATTTTCATAACGCATCTTCGTGCGTCGCTCATATTCGATAAATGGGTATTCATCTGCGATGTTCTGCATCTGGGTACCCACATCTTCGTAATTCTCCCCCTTGCACATGATTAGACTTTTCCCCAATTTCTTCACTTTCGAAGCCTGCATGAATACATATCATAAATTTAGGAACTTTACCAGTACATGGGTTAATTAAACAAACTATACTAACCATCTTCTGCAATGCATCATATAGTGCTGACTTGGATGGTAAGGGTGCTGCTACCGGCACTTTCGTACTTCTCTTGTCCGGATCAACACCATAGCATGTCCGACATTCACATAGTATTCCATATAGTCCTCACTACAATCCTACATCTCCACCGCCGGAGTTCGTATGGTTGCACCGACAACATGTTGTTGCCACTCAGTGAATAAGTACGACCACCAAGGGTAGTATGGCGGGACGTAGGTCGACGATTTCTTTCCTTTTGCAGCGGTCCTCAATTTCAACGTACTCGGGATAGTCTGTACGTAACCAAACTGACGAAGCTCTCTATCTGGGATGTGAGGCTCCTCAGTTTCATGACAAAATATCGGACCTCTAAATAGTGCAACTGGTTGCACAGGACGAGTGCTATTTCGCAGATCCTGATATGGATGCCAAATAATCTACAAGATGCATTCATTACTTAAGGAGTTACTAATTAGTGTGGAATACTAGAGTTGTAAGTAAATGCTAGTTCAAGTTACTATTGTTTCACCTTCTTTGCCCTTAGATCTTCTAGAGCAACACGTAGGGTAGCCAACGTATGTGGATGTCTGGTATCTATCTTTGCCGGCCTCCACCTATACATCCTGGGCATCTGCTCATCATAATTTTGATTAAGAGTAGCCCTATTGAGCGTCGAAAAATGCTCATATATCCACGCCTGAAATTTAAAAATATAATAATGTTATCGTTATCGACATAATTTTATCGGGTTCTATAGACACAGTATGCTAGGGTTTGCTTACATGGAGCAGTGTTTGACAACCAGCTATTATCTTCGACTCGACTCGAGATGCAGCACCAAGTTCGCGGTAGAGGTGTGCTAGTATACCACTTCCGAATGATATTTGATCCATAGCGTTCAAATCCCTAAAGTTGTTTAGATATTTTGCATGTATCGCGGTCCCAGACTTGTCTGTAATACCGACGGCCCCTAGGATGAACTGCATGTATCCACGGGCCACGGGGTCGTCATTAGCATTGTTGTCGTCGGTGTCGGCGTCGTCATTATTGAATGTATTCCTCAAAAATCTTAAAGGAACTCCATAAGACTTCTTAAATTCTAGGATTGTGACAAAAGTCTGGGACTCAACACCGAGACAATTGGCAACCAAATCTACCATCTCATCATACAGGTCGAAGTCGCCCTCGGAATAATCCATCGACATTTGACGACCATCAACTCTAAGCCCTATAATGTGGTGGACATCATCAAGGGTGATTGTCAACTCTCCGTCTGCGAGATGGAAGCTGTTAGTTTCTGGATGCTAGCGCTCCACAAATGCAGAAATCAGTACGTGGTCCACTATCTGATACGAGTATTTTGCTAAATACTGCAATCCGGTGGGGGTGATTTTTTCCTTCACACTCTCTTTTAACTCATCAAATCCCCACGTACTACACATCTTCGCATGGTTTATTACCCTCAAAAGGCGCGAGCTTTTCTGCAAATAAAAAAACAAAGATTCAATATTACATGTAACGATTATTTCGAATAGTTAATCTATATTCAAGGTAAGTAACTAACCGGATCCTTCCATATTTCATAAGAAATGTGGTTCTCGATTGACGTCAAAATAGAGCAACGAATTAGGCCCGCATCTTCCTCTTCCTTTTCCTCGGCTACTTGAGAAGGACCCGATCCAGCGTCATCTCTCATTCGAGCAATGGGTACATCATCATCATCGGAGGAATCATCACGACGAGTCACCGCTTTCTTCAAACGCCGTGCAATATGTTTCGTTCCACGGGTTCTTATTTGTGAGGCTGGTTCGGGTTCTCTGATTGCTAGCCCTTTCTCGAGAACTCTACCAGCTTCACGCTCCTTGCGATCCGATGCAGTAGGACGTTTTCTTTCGGGCATGGCCTCAACATCCTTCTCATTTCTCTTCTTTTCATGACTATTATTGAATATTAATTACATATTAAAATGTATGGCATGCCCACAAATGTTGCTGTTCCACTAGTGCAGACATTGGACTGCCCAATATTCTACCAGTCCTGACTGTATAATGGACTGCCAGTTTGAATGGGCAGCCCTGGCTCAGGACATGTGTAACAATAGACTGTCCAAATTTTTGGCAGTCCAACATACAGTTAGGACTGCCAGAAAAGAGGGCAGTCCTAACTCACATCATATGTAACAATGGACTGCCCACTTTTCTGGCAGTCCTAACTTTCTATTGGACTGCCAGAAATTTGGGCAGTCCATTGTTACACATGTTATGCCAATGGACTGCTCATTTTTCTGGCAGTCCAACATACATTCAGGACTGCCAAAAGAATGGGCAGTCCTTTGGTACACATGTTATGCTAATGGACTGCTCATTTTCTGGCAATCCCACATACAGTCAGGACTGCCAGAAGAATGGGCAGTCCTGGACGAAGCCAATTTCGGGCAATCACGTTTGCTACGGTTTACTTCCCTCCTCCGAATACAGTTTCATTCACGTTACATTAATTGCAATTGAAATAAATAATGTAATTCATCCTTCAATTTTTTCAGAGAATTTCTACGGTTTTCAAAAGAAGTAGAGAAAGATTAACAAAGATTTCGTACCTTGTTTGCGAGGAACGTTTGGGGGCCATCGTTTTCCTTGAAAGAGAGAAGAGGACATAGAGAAGAAGAGGAAGATGATGAAGATGCTCGGCTAGTGGTGGAGCATGGAGTTAGTGTTTAGGGCTTAGGATGAAGAAGAAGAGAGAAGTCAGGGTTTAGTATGTTGCCGAATGAGACAAAATTTGTGTTTGGGGGGGATTACTTTGGGATAGCCTCAGATCAAATAAATGGGCTGTCCTGAGTAAAACCCAAAAATAATTGGGCTAGCCCCAATCCGGGCTAGCCCTGATAAAAATATGAAGTGACTTTATAAGGAACCTTTTTTAAAGTGGAAACAAAAAAGGGATCGGGCACAGTCGGGGAACCAAATTTGTTTTGGGATCTTTTATAGCGTTCCAATATAGAACCGTTAGAAAAGTACATACTATATATAACATTTATATATTAAAAAATGTTATTATAAGTCAAATACCCCTCCAAACCGTTATATTTAGGGACATTTATGAATCTTTGTAACGTTTTTTTTAATAAAAGTTATAAAAATATTTTTACAAGCGATATAAAAGTTATTTTTCTTGTAGTAGTTGTTTAATCTTTAACACTTTCATTCAGGATTTCAGGTGTGGCATTTCGCGGAATCCATACTAAACATGATACCCTAACACAAATATGTAAGATGGGACAAGACAAGACATGGTGCAATATAACAAGTCACAACAAGTAAATACAGGAAACTGGAAACATGAGTGCGCTATAACGAGCCACTATCAAGAAGTACAGGACAATACAAGAATCATGAGTGAAGTACGACGAGCTACTATCAAGCAATACATGAAATAACATGTACATGACATCAGGATAGGACTACTTGCTTAAGCAATCATGATCGATATGGCATGACTAGTACAGTACAACAAATCTAGATAGACAGGCAATACTCAGTATAAACATGTCATGGCATATACATGAAAGCAATGTGCAAGAAAAGAAAATCAAGAAACGGGAATGCCGACAGCAGGACCACAGAAATCGTAGTTTTGTTTGGCTAGATCTGATTGTGCAATATACTGGCAATACTCAGAAAATATGGAACTTTGATGTCCTAACAGTATACCGATAATATACTCCAATATACTGGCGGCACGCCGATTTGAGACCACAACAAGTTCTCTATCGCAAAATATACAACACTGGTATACCAATGGTACAAACCAGTATATCATCGGTATGCCGACAGCCGGACCACAGAAACCCTCTGTAACAAAATGAGCCAAAACTGTTATACCGCTGGTATGCCTTTGTGGGCCAAAGTCTTAGTAAAAGATAGGAAATCGGTTCTCCATAACCGAAATCGCATAAAAATATCCGCCAAAACCAATTCTAGCAGGAAAACAAAACTAGGATAAGTCACATAGCATATGGACTATGGTGGTAACTCCCGTATCACTCAAAATATCGGGTTTTCTAGCTAGATAAAATAATAAAACTTTGTAGAAAATCAAAGCCTAGCTCAAACCAAATTCAAAAATAGGCAAATAGACGGGCTTCACGAGAAAAACATATTTAATAAAGCATGTACTAGGCAATAATGAACTTTCAATACCAAAAAATATGAAATAGTAATAAAATAATAATATTCAATAGATTGGCAAGATGTACTTGCCTAGAAACGAGCTCCCAGCCTAACTCTTCAACTCCACCATAGAGAGGGCTTCAGACACCACACTCTTAGGCCTCAAGACCAACCTCCAAGCCCACGAGAAAAATTAAAAGGAAATGAAAAGAGAAAGAGAAGATAGATAGAAAGAAAAAAAAAAAAAAAACTCAAAATAAACCAAAGGGGTATACATAAACAGGATGAATTAATCATAAAGTCAGCTGTCTCATCAGCGATCCACAACTCGATCCGATCAATCTCATCCATCCATAAAGAAAAACTAAGAAACTAATTGATAAAAGAATGCTTCATAACTAAAAACAAATGGATAATATCACGTATCGAGCACTTTTATGAAAAATATCTAAAATAGAAAAATATCTCCAATCTGTATACCTGCGGCATAGATACCTATAGTATAGATACCTGCGATATGTCGGTTAGGTAGTCTATTCCCACTTTTGGTAAAACAGGATTTCGTTCTATGCACGGTGCTAGCATGGGTCTATATCAATGCCAAAGGATAAAATATAAGTCATTGGTAGTCTGATAAGAAATATGGTCATCAGAAACTTATTAAATCAGGAGTATCACATGATATCACAATAACAAAAAAAAGAGAAAACTCAATAAATAGTAAATACTCACGTATCCATATATAAATATAGATAAGGTGAGACGTGTCTCACAACTCTCCCATCAGAAAAATTATATTCTCAAAATTTTAATAAGGCAAGACACGCGAAAAAAATCCTAGAAAACATGTTATCAAGAATAAGACAGGAAACTCATATAACCATGAAATCTAGATAAAAATATACATGGAGATGTAAAAGCAACTTAAATACTACAACAAATACGTGCGCGCGCGCGCGCGCGCACACACACACACACACACATATATATACAACTTAATGATAAGACACAGGATACACGAATAAGTATATCTCATAAATCGAACAAATACAGGTAACAAGCTTGGATATCATCTTCGTGCTCCCAAGTCGACTTGCCCGATGAGTGATGATCCCAAAAAATACGTATAGAAGCATGAATAATTTAGAAAAGCGCACAGTGAGTTAAAACAAAGCGCATGATCTACAAAAGAAGTAGGCCACAAACTGTGGCGCACATCAGACAGAAATAAAAGAAAAGTGCAGTACAAAAGTCGAAAGAGAAACACACAAAATATTCTTTATTAATAATCATGATTACAATACAGTGGAAGTCTATTACAGATTCTTCATGTTCATGATTACATAAATAAATAAATATGACTACTCAGCATACAAACGCGCAGCGTACAAAAGCGCATCATACAAGAGCATAACAAGCATTTCATAATGTATGCCAAGAAAAGCACCTTTTCTCGTAGCGATCTCTAGTCGTTGACTGAATAGGGCTTGGAATGGCAAACAATATAAGACCCTATATTCAACATCTTGGCACTCAGCGTCATCTCGGGCCAAAATACAGCTAACAAGATATATAAACAGGGACAACTCTGTCAATTGCCAGCCGAGTTCATCTTAAAGACCCCTTCATCAAACTCGCCACTTCTTTAAATAGAGAGTTCTGCAACCTTAGCCCACGACTGGCACAAGTTTTGCCAAACTCGCTAAGAAGAAGACCCATAGTCATTGGAGTACAGCGTCGTCTCCGACATAAAGTAGGGGAGAGGGGTGCACGAATGGTTTTTGCCCTAAAAGCACCCCTATTTATAGGCTTGTGTGGTCAAACCCACATGCCAAGTGGCAACCAGTCAAAGGCTCCGAGTTAATTGGATGAACCTCGTATTCATCACAATGAATCTTATTTATGAGACTTCTTGACTAAGTCCTTAGTAAAAAATTATCACTTCTCGAGCCCCACATAGTGGCAGAAATTAAGGAGTTGTTGGCCCACACGTCTCAAAAAGTGCAGTGCCGTGGAGCTTCTCAAAGCACAGCACCCATAGGCGCAACCTTATAAGCACGAAACCCAGGGTGGTCACTAAAATATTTATGGCATACTGAAACAAATGTCAGGAGATAGCTATCAGTTGTGAGCTATCAAATAACAGATATCAGATGTCAGCTTTCAGATACTCGCCATCGATTCAGTCGATATCACCGTCTCTAACGTGCCCCAAAAGTGCAGCCACTCCGACACTCCAAAAAAGTGCAACTTCCATAGTAGAGTTCAAAAGTGTGGCCTATGAGCACAACTTCTATAACGTGGCACAAAAGTGGAGCCATTTGTCGAAAGGTGCCACGTGGCCAGCAAGAATGTAGTGATCAAATCCATTCTATTTAAACAGAACAAGATCTTTGAGCGATGTGCACATGATACATGCAATTGACTCATTCATGTTTTTGAACGGATACCAACCACCCAAGATCATAGAAATAAACAAAATTTAATAAACTGCCATGTGTCAGCTCATCCGTAGCCCAAAAATATAGTTACAACAGATTCAGCTCTCTTCGTGCGCACAACGCTCATGTGTGCCAAAAATCCAAGCACACATCGTATATGTGCTAGCCTATAGATAGAAAAAGTCTTCCTACATTTTGGATCATCGACTGCTTCTTGATTGGCAACCCCAGATTATCCACACGCAGGCATTCAAAGAGTTAGAGCAAGTTTTTCTAGTCGTCAGATTGTCAACGGAGTAAAGAAACCACTCTAGTGTTCGATCTCTATCATCATACTTTCCCAGAATCAACTTGTACATAGATTTTCTATTTAGGATCTCTTTTGTACTTTTTCTCGTTTGTAATACAAAAGTTCTCCAACTTTTTGTTTATGATAAACAAAATAGCGGCTTTGCTGGGGATGACTTTCTCCTCTGACGAGAAAGTGTGGACGCAATCTGATAACAACCTATTTGGGTCCTCTCAAAATATGTTGGTCGTACGCTTCGACTAGCAAGCTTTTGAGGACTTCGTTTCTGAAGGCAGCGCGAGTCCTTCAAAGCGGCTTGCAAAGCCAAAAAAGACTCGCCGCACCTAGGTGCCCAAGACCACTGTGTCACAACCTGCACCCAGTGTAAGGGTACAAGTACATAACAACGCCCAGCCTATGCCGTAAAATCGATGGTAGAACGCTGTACTAGGTCACTATCTAAAACAACTCACGCAATTATATAATGTACTTGTCTTTAAATCTTAACTCCGAACAGAGGACAAGTATAGAAATAATATAACTCAATCACAGTCTAAGCATGATAGGATAACATAGAATTCTATAACTAAAAGAAAACAAATAAAAACTACTAAATGATAATATCTCAAAACAACTCAAAATAAGTCAACTCTCAATTATTACAACTCAAGTTCTAAACATAAAATTTTGAGCAAGTCTACTAAACTAATCTCCCGATCACTCTTGAGAGTCGGGGCCAAAGGTAGCTAATTCCTCTTCAGATCCATAGCAAGTAGGATATGTATCCTCAAGGCTAACATCTGTAATATTTTGTCAACGATCCAGTCAGGAAAGGAACGAGCACATCTCATCAAAAAATCCCAAGTAAATGACAAAGACTATAAAACAATTATAGATAATTATATTAATGAAGCATGGTAGTGAAAATGGAGAAACAGTTAGAATAAGGAGAGTAAATACTGAGAGACAGAAGATTATGACAATAAAGACTGTAAATATAACTAGCTGAACTAGAGTAATGTGATATGAGTCCATGTGGTACAATATATGTCAAGTGTGATTCCATTCAATGATTCTAGTAGGGTGATTCTTGTAATGGTTCTTGTGATAATTCTAGTAAAGATTCTTGATAATACTCACAGTGTGTTTTAAAATAATTGAGATCAACATGTAAACGACTAAGGGTAATCCGACATATCATACACTGATCAGGTGAGGGATGGCTACCGTTCTTGTATAATTCACAGGGAGGTGGTTCGAGTATTTGGAAATATTTACATGTCTACTCAAGTATTTCCCCCTCCGACAAATATGGGTGAATCCATAACACGACAGGTAAATCGGGAACAAATCTAGCCAGAACATGAAGGTGCTTGTAGGTATTTCTTGTAGTGGTTCTTGTAATAGAGGCTAGACAAGTAAGATATGTGTGTCGTATACATGAATTCTAGAAATATCAATCCGTATTTGTAACAGAGAATCAAATAGAACTGACTAGAACCGAAATATAGAAATCGATAAGTAATTAAAGAACTAAGAGAATTTACTCGCCTGGTATCCCGAATGTCTGATGAGAATATAAGTCCAAACTGAAGTCACAAAGTCCTATTTAAATCAACCACAGGTTACAAAGTGTCCAATATGAAATAGATAAAGTTGACAATACATTCTAAATGATTCTAGGTCATTTTGGGTCAAAGTCAACCCTTGGTCAACTCTGGTCAACCCTGGTCAACCATCCTGGTCAACTAGGTCAACCCTAATCAACTAGTCCATTATTCTAAGTCTAAGTCAAACTTAAGCTATCTAGTCATTTCAAGTCCGTTTGAGTCGATTTGGATCAAGTTTGACCTAAAGTTGACTTTTGTCAACTTGGTCAACTTGCTAGTCAACTTGGCCAAGTTAGACTAATTTGGTCATTTCTAAACTAACTCACAAATCCCTAGGCTATATCTAATAGCAAATCACAATATATAAATATTTATTCATTCATTCAATATATATATATATATATATATATATATATATATATATATATATATATATATACAAACACATAGGTATATAATGGAAAGAGGGAAAAATGAGGGTGTGTGTGTGTACTGTTGTTGTGTAGGCTGCTGGTTGGGCTAAAAATCTGAGAACAACCTTATCATAACATTATATATATATATATATATATATATATATATATATATATATATATATATATATGTATGTATAAAAACTTATAAATATAGAAGAGAAGGGAAAGAGGGGAGGGTGTGTGAGCTGTCTGTAGTAAGGTAGGGCTGCTGCTAGGGGGCTGCCCCCAACAAATCCAACTCACAAGAACCAAAACATATATATAAGCCTCTATATTTATACTAACACTATGTATATATAAATAGACATTTACATACAAGGAATTATATATAACATATAGAGATTTATATACAAAGAATGTAAATCATAGTTTAACTACAAAATTGAACTACTAAAGCTAATCTAAAACCAACATCAAACTCAGAAATCTGATTTTATACTCAAAAAATCGATTTCAAACAAAAATCCAATCAAATATAACCCAACACAATATATATATATATATATATATATATATATATATATATATATATATATATATATATATATATATATATCATGCATGTAGACACAACACTATATAAAATCCCACACCAACTCAATCCCTCGAACTGAACTGGAATTCAGTCCTAACTCAAACCTATTTCAGAAATTGAACATTAATATCAAACACAGAATTTGAGTTGAAACCCAATCAAAATTCAACTTTAAATTCAAACCCGAATACCCAAAATCAACTCGATACCCAAATCGCAAAATACACAACTAGAACCCGCGAAACTTGGCAAACATGAAAGTGTATACATGTGTGACATGCTCGGGTACTCACGGGGTCGAACCCGTGTTCGTATCGTGTCCACAAAGTGTGTATCGTATGGGCACATACACGCATGCATGGTATCAGCCAAATCAGTGCAGATGCGATAACTTTGCGAATACTTAACGAAATATCATGAAATTTTAGAAACACGTGGGCAGAGGTTGCCTCCATATGTCCATAAAATTTTACATGAAACCGTGTCCTGTGCGTCGAGTTATGACACTCAGACTGCAGGGGCTGTATGTATGTACGCGCGCGACCTCGTGGGCGCGTGTCGACGTCTGTAACTCACGACACGAGCCACGTCGTGCCATATGGTCGAGTCTAAGGCTAGCCTAGGTTTAGGGCTACGTGTCCATGCTCCTGGTTTGAGTGCTCGTCGCGTCGTGTCCGCGAACGAAGGCCGTGTCAACGGCAATTTCTGGCCGCATGCACAGTGTTGGCTGAACCGTGCGCGTTGGATTTTTCTACACACGCTCCACGAAACGTCATAAAATTTTAGGAGCACATGGGCAGAGGTTGCCCCCACGTATCCACAAAATTTTACGTGAAACAGAGTTCTGTGTGTCGAGTTATGACACTCAGAATGTAGGGTCGGCACGGGGCCGTGCACGGGCCTCGTGCACGCGTGTCCGTGTCCGATTTGGACACTGAAAACATGTCAAATCGAGATCCGTCTTCACGAAAGTTATTTCAAATAATCACAGCATTAAATTCATGAAAACAGAATCGCAAAATACCAACTTTCAGTTCTGTCATGCCCCAGATCCAGAATACTGGAGAGCAGGGAACAGACATAGCCAGCTACGTATATTAAAATGAATTCCACCTCGACATACGATCACAGCTGTCTAGATACATGAGGGTTTAACTACAAGCCAATAGTCTCTTAAGGTCAAGAACAAGCCTAGTGTCTCAATCTCAAGCAAGCAAGTAAATGTAACAAGATGGTAGATCATCAGACATACAAAGTAAGGCGTCCCATACATTACGTATTCAGATGATCATGAAGCTAGTCATACAAAATACGAAGACTTGCAAGAGTTTAAGTCATACATGATTAACTCTAGGATTTATCAATCATGTTACAGCCCGTAGGCAGACAGTAAGTAAAGATGCAAACGAGCTAACACTTGCTCGGTGGCTAAACGCCTCAAAAGAATAATTTTATAATAGAGTGGGAGAGCAAAATAAAACCCACTCGTTGCCAGGGTTTTTTTCGAGTGGTCACCATCTGGCTGGAAGGCAGAGAGATCCTCGGGAGCTGTTCCAAAATCTGGCCATATAAAACCAGCTAGGTCAGACCCCAAAAACTGCAAGTGCCACAAGGAAGGCTTCACTAAAGAACTAAAACAAGCAATTAGCACAAAAACATAATTATATAATAAAAGACTAGAGATATGGAAAATCATGATGATATACGATAGGATAACCACAGAACTATTCAGATAACCAAGTTACAACCCTTAAACCAAACAAGGACCGGGGTTGTAACCCTTCATCTGAACAAAATTTGGTTTTCCACCATTTATCGATAAAGTAAAGCACAAGCAATCAGGTCATGTAACAATCATGTACAGGATCAGGACAAGACTAGACTGGGCTGGACTCCATCCAATCAATCACGGCCAAGCAATGAGTACGGCTTGATACTTTAATTAACTAGGGTTATCACTACCAAAATAAGTCATATTACCGACGTAATTAGCGACGTTTTAAGAAAATGTTGCAGGAAAAAAATAATTTAGCGACTTTTTTTATAACGTCGCAAGACGTCATTATTAGTGACTGACAGCGACGTTCTGCGACGTATTTAAACTACGTTTGCGTTTTAAAGAGCTCACGTCACGTATAAGTCGGTAAACGTTGCTAATATTAGTATTAGCGATGTTTACCGACGTATTTATTACTTCATCGCTAATATCACTGATATTAGCGACGTTTATCGACGTTCTAATATGACGTCGCTAAATTGAAAATATAGGTCAGGTTCGAGTTTTCATTCCCCCCATTATTTTTGCCCCTAAATTTCTTTCATCCTTTCCCCCCCGACCCCGATCCGGCGACCCCCACCCCCCTCGGCCCCTGACCGACCGCCCTCGGCGACCCCCACCGACCTCGGCGACCCCCACCCCCTTGGCGACCCCTCTCCTCTCTCCAACCCAAACCATTCCCTCTCCTCTCCCCAACCCTCCCCCTCCCTCCCATCAGCTCCCCGACCCCCTCCTTCGGTGATCGCCGCTCCCCGACCCCCTCCTCTGAAGACCGTCGACCCCCTCCTCCCCTTCGCCATCGCCGCGCCAGATCCCTCGTTCGAGTGTCCCTCCCGTTCGCCAGAGCCAGCTCCAGCCACCTCCACCGCCGCTCCCCCTCGCCGTCGTCCCTCCCCTCCTGCCACGGTTGATCAGGTAAACCCTAACCCTAACCGGCTCGTATACACACGGATACGACACTTTGACACATGATACAACACTTTGACACACACACACACACACACACACACTTTGACACATAACACAACACTGACGCGCACACACTATGACACATATGTGCTCAAATTTTGGCTAAATTAGGGTATTCTAGATATAAGATAAATAATATGCTAAATTACTACCCAAACTTTATTCTCATATTGATACATAATATTCACAAATACTCTAGATACAGACATTACTATTGGTGTTATTAGACTCCTAGCTTAGCTTAGCCCATTAAGCCCTAACCCATATCTTATACTTAGTACATGATTATGCAGAGTAACTCCTCTAATATGACTCATGCAGAGTCACAGTCTTTCTACTGAAGCTAACTCATACAAATATCCATCTTCTTTCACAGTTTAGTTAGTCTACATCTAACACCAATTGTTTGGCCCTCCACATACTAATATGGTTGTCTGAAATAAATCCAACTGCCTAATGTTGATTCACCACTTCATAAACCATTCCAAACATCATTCCTACTGTTAACCTTAGTGCAACCTGTCAAGGTGAGTACTCAATTGGAAACATTAAATGCTTACTCTCAGCTAAGGTTAACATCATTAATTTGACATGGAGAAGGATTCAGTTATGATACTTGACCATAGTGTCAGAGTCTTAATTGTAAAGGATCACTTGCTCGAACCTACCTCTATCCACTTCAATATCTGCAACCTAACATTCTAAACCAACTGATTTGCCAACATCTGATTCAATATGCCTAGGACTATAAGTCCAAAAGTTCTTTTAGTAATACTCTACACTTGACTTATAAAGTTATGCTAGTATAAAGTTGACTCGGTTTAGCTTAGATACAATATAGCTAGATACATAATATATAGACTAATATCCTAAAACTTGACTTATACAACTTAGAAATGGCTAGTTTGACCAAGTTGGACTAGTTTAGCTTAGAGTTGACTCAGTTGGACTATACATAATATATAGACTAATATCCTAAAACTTGACTTATACAACTCAGCCTTTGAGTGATATGCCGCTGCGATCGCTGTACCGATGAAGGAGGGGGTCACTGAGTGGGGAGGGGGTCGCCGAGGGGGAGGAGCTCGTCGAGGGGTGAAGGAGGCGGGAGAACGAAAATTTTGGGTTAAAAAATGAAATCGATCGAGCAACCAACCCTATATGAAATATTGTAGCGACGTCCTTATGTAGACACGGGTGATATACCGCCGCGATAATCTCTGACCACCGCACGCACAAACACGCGAAACAAAAGTTACCAATGCGAAAAGAAGATGACTGATAATCTCTGACCATTTAACGTAAAATGTCATGTGTACATATACTGCGGAAAGTGTAGACCGCATGAACTGACAAACGAGAATTTGGGGATCAAAGTTGTAACAAGTAAAGTTGTGTTTTGGATATGTTCTATTCTTGTTAAGCTCTTTGTGTACAAAGCAAGATATAACGAATGCAGAACATCTCTCGAGTTTACGACTCTTGTATGCTCTATACTTGAGTTACGAACTCGATATTTGTTCTGTATTCTCTATTTATAGCTTGCTTTGTGAACAAAGAGCTTGCAAGAGTTCTTTTTCCAAAGCACAACTTGACTTTTTCCAGCTTTGAGACCCTCATTTTCATGCGTCATCAGTTCATGTCGGTCGTCACTTTCCCCAGTAACTTCCTCCAATTAACTCTATCCCTCGGTTGAGCTACTATTTCAAAGCTTTGACACTTGCATATCATTCACTACCTTGATGTATCTATCTTACAGAATTATGGAGCTGAATTACTATCTGCGGAATCGTACTTGGATGTACAACCGTCATCTTGATGATATGTACGGTGTACAGAATGAATTCATAGAGGGTGTACACCAGTTCCTGCAGTTTGCCTAGGCATTCCCTCAGTACATGGACGGTACCAAAATTAAGTGTCCGTGTGTGAGATGTCGCAACTTGAAATATCATCCAAAAGTGGATGTCACGTATCATTTATACTCGAAGGGTTTCATGCCGAATTACTATCAGTGGAGCGAGCACGGAGAACTTGTGTCTTTAGCATCGGAGTACGAGCCTTATGTGGATGGACACAACAATGCTTCTTACGACGTTGGGTTGGTGAACATGGTTTTTGACGCGGTCGGGCCTAGTTTCGATCCGGATGATCATGCTGCACCTGAGGAGGCACCGAACTCCGATGCTGCACAGTTCATGGAGTTGCTGGAGAATGCAAGGACTCCATTATATCCTGGTTGTGAGGATTATTCACCGTTGGAGGTGGTTACAAGATTGTTGAGCATCAAGTCCAATTTTAATATGTCGCAAGATTGCTACAACTGTCTTATGGAGTTGCTTATAGAAATATTGCATGAGGGTGCGAAGTTGCCTAAAGACTTCTACCGGTCTAAGAGGATGGTTAGATCGCTCTGGATGGAATACAAAAAAATCGATGCCTGTCGCAATGGGTGCATGTTGTACTACAAAGACGACAAGGATGAAGATGCCTGCAGATTTTGTGGTGTCGATTGCTACAAGGCATGTGGTAGAGGAAAGTCTGTCGGTGCCAGGAAGCCTACCTCTTCGATGCACTACTTGCCGTTGACGTCGCGGTTGCAGCGATTGTTTATGGTGAAGGAAACTGCAGAAAACATGAGTTGGCATAAGCGGGAACATACCGAAGGAGTGTTGAATCACCCATCTGATGGAGAAGCATGGAAGCACTTTGATCGAGAGTATCCAGATTTTGCTTCTGATTCGCGTAATGTCAGATTGGATCTCTGCTCCGACTGTTTTATCCTATTTGGACTTTCGGGATTCCAGTATTCGTGTTGGCCTGTGATCGTCACCCCGTACAATCTGCCGTCTTAGATGTGCATGAAGACTCCGTATATGTTCCTCACCGTTATTATCCCAGGTTCGAACAATCCGAAAAGGAACATCGATGTGTATTTACAGCCATTGATTGATGAGTTGAATCATCTGTGGGAAGTAGGTTCCAATACGTACGATGTATCTAGAAAACAAAATTTCCAAATACGGGCAGCACTTATGTGGACCATCAACGACTTTTCGGCCTATAGAATGTTATCTGGATGGAGCACGCATGGTCGTCTTTTATGTCCGTATTGCATGGACAGTACTAAGGCTTTCTGTTTGAAATACGGAGACAAACCGTGCTTCTTCGATTGTCATCGACAATTCCTGCTGAAGGATCATCCGTACCGGAGGAACATGAATGTTTTTCGTGCTGGCATTGTAGAGAAGGCTAATCCCCCGCCAAGGTGGCCCGGATACACGATATGGGAAGAGGTAAAAGATTTACCAAGAGCTATTGAGCAGCCTGCTACGGGCTACAAGTGTGACGGATTTGGTCGCACTCATAACTGGACGAAGAGGAGTATATTCTGGGATCTTCCATATTGGAGCACCAATCTGATTAGACATAACCTTGATGTCATGCATATTGAGAAGAATGTGTTTGACAACATAATTAATACTGTAATGGACGTAAAGGGGAAGACGAAAGACAATCCAAAGGCTAGATTGGACTTGGAAGAAATATGTAGATGTCCTGCATTGCATTTGATAGAGGACGGAAATGGAAAGTTGAAGCAGCCTAAGGCAATTTTCTCACTGGAGAAGGAGGATAAAGTGAGGCTTTGTAGGTGGATTCAAGGTCTGAAATTTCCAGATGGGTATGTTTCGAACTTGAGAAGATGCGTCGACCTCAAGGAGAACAAACTGACAGGTATGAAGAGCCATGATTGTCACGTATTCATGGAGCGGTTAATTTCGATTGCATTTCGGGAATTTTTACCGCAGGCAGTTTGGGATCCATTGACGGAGCTTAGCATATTCTTCAGGGACCTTTGTTATAAGAAATTGCTCGTTGATCGTCTAAAAAAGCAAGAGAAGGACATTACGGTAACACTGTGTAAGCTAGAGAGGGTGTTCCCTCCTGGATTCTTCGACTCTATGGAGCATTTGCCGATTCATCTTTCCTACGAGGCACGTATTGGTGGACCCGTCGAATATCGATGGATGTACCCGTTCGAGCGACATTTGAATCACCTAAAAAGAAAGATGAAAAATAAGGCTCGGGTCGAGGGTTCTATTTGTGAAGCCTATATTCTCGAGAAGATTACAAATTTCTGCTCCTCCTATTTCAAACCTCATGTTGCTACGAATAGAACGAGGGCTCCGAGAAACGACAATAGATATCAAGAATTTACTGATGGAATACTGAAAGTATTCAATGCGTCCGAAAAGCTTTCGGGGAAAATGGAGAAGAGATATTTGAATGACGAAGAGCTAAGGGCTGATCAGTTGTATGTATTACTCAATTGCGATGAGGATGAAGTGGAGAAGCTAGAGGGGTAAGTAAGAAATGATGAGTTTACGTCATCTCAATGTAATAGTATAAACTAATATTATTGTACTAATCGGCGGTTGCTTTGTTGTTTTCCAGCACATATAATGATGAGTTGAGGCTGGTTAGACCCTACATAACAGACGAAGCATTAGAACAAGAAATGAGACATCATTTTCCTTCTTGGTTGAGCGAATATGTAAGTAGCCCGGTAATTACTGGCCTCTTCTAATGCAACTGCGCAATAAATAACTTATTATCTCTTCTTTGATATTCAGGTCGATCGTCTAATTTCACTCGAGATTGAATTAATTAGAACTCTTGCCAAGGGACCAATTACTTTTGTTAAAATATGGCCAAGTTACTGTGTCAATGGCTTTCGGTTCAAGTCGACAAATACTCCGATCAGAGACAGCTTCCTGGATCTTGATTCCAGGAAAAATAGTTGTTTGTGTATCAAGTCTTCGAACTACAAAGACGTCGATCCAGAAAATAATTTCTTTGGTATCTTGCGAGAGATTGTGGAGTTGTCATATAATAATGGCAGAGAACCTGCAAAGATCGTGTTGTTCAAGTGTGAATGGTTCGATCCGATTAAAAATCAAGGTTGGAAAATTGACAAGCACGGTCTTGTGGATATGAACTACAAGCGTAGATATCAAGGCTACGAACCGTTTGTCCTAGCAACTCAGGCTCAGCTCGTGTACTTCACAGCTTATCCGAGACGGGAAGCAACGAAGTCTGACTGGTGGGCAGTATGCAAGACTAAAACTAGAGATACTTTTGATGTTGACGAAAAAGCTTACCAAGAGGACGAGCTACCTCTTGTAACCAATATTGTCGATGTGGACTCCACGAAAGTTACGCATTACACGACACATAATGTAGAAGATGTAGAATTATCCGAAGAGGAAGACGAAGCCGACGAAGGCGAAGATAAAAGTAAAGATGAGAAGGAAGAGGAAGATGAGGTCGAGGAAGACGAACAAGATGATTATTCTGAAGATGATTGAGAGAGATATACTTATCTGAACTTAGATGTTTCTTCTAGAATATATTATCCGGACTTAGATGTTTATTGTAGAATGTATCATCATATGTTGTCTTGGTTATTATCTTGTCTTTGTTGTACTTTCATATTTCTAGTCTTTATTATTTGTTGTATTATCATATGCTGTTATCAGGTATGGCAGGTCATCGCGGATCGTTTTAAAAAGGGGAACGACGAGGTCATGATCCTCCGGTACTTCCTACAGGTACTGCTAGAGGACGGGGTTTTCCTTCAGTACCTCCTACTGGTACCGGCTCTGGATCCTCGTCGCCGATTACTCCGACATATCGGACAGTAGCTGGGCCTGCTGGGACGACGTCACGTGGCATATCTCCTGGGACGAGTAGTTCCAGGCCTAATGAGAGTGCTCGTCTGTCTAGCGTTCCTGCTGCTGATACGACGATGGAGATGGATGAGAAGATGGCGGAGGCTATGCCGACGGCCGAGGCGACTGTGCCGACGGCCGACTAGCATCATGCAGATGATGCGTGCGTACCTCCGGAGGAGAGGAGGATGGAGATCTGGGCCGACGGTACAAAGTAGGTATTTTGGTTTATAATTTTTTTCTTCTATTTTTATCATAAATTAACTTTTTTTATGAATATAATATGTCTGTATAGATATCGTCCCCCAGAGGTACAGAGACGCCTAGGCCATATGCTGAGGCATAATTATGGTGGTCCTTGGATTAACTACTCTGATACTCCAGACGAAAGGAAGAACTACTGGTTTACGCGCTTCAAGGTTAAAATAGATTTGCTTTTAATATGAATCATATAATTAATTCATATTATATATAACTGATAAATATTTGGTTTGCGCTCTTCTAGGATATGTTTTTCTATCCACCGCACCGGGCCGAGCTTATCGAGGGGATGTTTCCTGCCGTCGCTGCCAAGCTGATCCGCGACGCTATTAATGATCAGAAGGATCGTGATCGTGCCGAAAAGACGATCCAAGGTTGGATCACCCCTGATCAGTGGAATACGATAAAGGCTCGATTCGATGAGCCAAGGCACAAGGAGAAGTCGGAGAAGGCCAAGGCGGCTAGGCAACATGCCTCGAAGTGGTACGGTGGGTCGATTCCGATGACGAAACATTTTTGTTGTCTGGTATGTCTTTCTCTTTTAGAAATATTATTTTAATGCAAATCCGATAAATTATTACTAAGATAATATATTTAATTACAGGTAAGGAAGGTCGGTAACGTCGACATGGTGACCGTCTTCCTGGCCACCCATCGGAAGGGCGAAGGCCTTATTGACGAGAGGGCCGAGCAGACCTATGTAAGTATTATAATACGTTATCTTAATTTAATACTTCGTGTCAATTTTAATATAACTTAGTAAAAATGATGCAAATAAATATTCATGTAGTTAGTAATAATAAGTACATTAATTAGAAATTAGAAATTATAGAGTACTATCCATACTTTCTAGGCCGAGTATCAGAGGCTGCGGGAACGGGCGGCTGCTAGTACACCTAATACAGGATAGGCCGGAACTTCCTCGCAGCCCACTCAAGCTCCGTCGGCGGATGAGCTGTGGATGACCGCCACTGGTGGACTCCATAGGGGTACGTACTACGGTACGGGATCCTATGGCGCCCTAGTTGCGAGTCAGTCCTCTAGGGCATCTCCTGCTAGTGTGCATGGTCCACAGCCATCCCAGGAGTCTGCCCGAGTAAACTAGATGATGGAGTCTCTCCGTGACGACCTGCTACGACGAATCAATGAGCAGTCTCAGTACCCTACGGACGATCCTGTGCTGCTAGCATGATTGGATGTGCTCGACCGCGACATTATGGAGCTCATGGAGACGACTGAGAGGACAGAGCATAGCGTTGGAGGGTTAGAGCGCATGGTGACGGAGCTGCAGACAGCACAGGTGACCATGACCGATAGGCTGAGATTGGTGACGGATTCGATGGTCCAGAGCAGTGATAGACTGTTATCTACCATGGATTCATACAACCAGCGACTTACAACGTTGGAGCGTGCTGGTCCTCCAGGTGCGCCTTTATCGTCGTCGACTCCGCCGCCTCCTCCGCCTTCTTCATCGACACCGACTCCACCGACGTCACTGCCTGCTCCATCGGTATCAATTTCACTTGAGGAGTATGAGTTGTTCTTATCCCTTCGTCGCGGCGGTGCCCCTCCTGCACCAGATCCCTAGTAGTCCTAGTTAGGACTGTTTGTTTGTGTTTGTTTGATCCTTTGTTTGTGACTTGGATATTTGTTGGTTGTGTAGACTTGGATGTTTGGATCCTATTTGTTGGATCCTATTCTATTTGTTGGTTGTGTGTAGACTTTTGTTATTTGGTTGTAGACTTTGTTATTTGGTGTAGACTTGGTTATTTGGATACTTGTTGGTTGTGCCTATTCTATTTGTTGGATCCTATTTTATTTGTTGGATCCCATTCTATTTGTTGCCTGCTATATTATGTTATACTGTTGTTTATGTTATTATTTGTTTCAATTGGATGTTAATGTGCTTCTGTAGTTTACGTTTACCGGTGTTGAGTGTTCTACTGAAGGGGTCAACGAACCCAGGAAGAAAAGGATATCTGTTATACTGTGTCTTTATGGTTATCTTTTTAAACTGCAAGGAGAGAAGGACATTCTGTATTTTATTTTTTTTGCAGATTTACCGACGTCCACCGACGTACGTTTGCGTCGGTAAACGTCGATAAATCTGTAAAATTTACCAGGGTACCGACGTTTACCGACGTCCTTATACGTCGGAGACCGTCGGTAAAAGTCGGTAATAATCCCAGGAATTACCGACATTTAGTGACATAATAGTCGTCGCCAATCCACCGACGTAACGACGGTATACGTCAGCAAATTCTCAGTATTTTACCGACGTTTTGCGACATTTTCAACGACGTTAATTCACCGACTAAACGATGGTAAACGTCGGTAAGTTCCCAGGATTTTACCGACGTGTAGCGACTTTCAATACGTCGCTAATCCACCGACGAAATGACGGTAGACGTCGGTAATATCCAGGATATACCGACGTAATCATATGTCGGTTAACGTCGGTATTTGCGACGTTCGGCGACGTTTTAAAGATCAGCGACTTACGTTTCCGCGACAAGTCCAAAACGTCGGTAATTGCGTCGGTAAATATTTTTTGTGACGTAATTTATCGTTTTAGCGACATCTTTAGGCGTCGCTAAAATGACTTATTCTGGTAGTGTATCACAAGCCTAGTTACTAGCAAGATGCAATGAGATGTTCCAGCAGTCACAGGCCCTGCAGCTATCCAGGTTATCCAGGCGAGGTTGATTATCAAAGTTATCCAGAATTATTAGATGGCTTAGAGTGCAACACGTAACAGTATGCCTTGTACTTGTTTTATGAAGTGCCCCATATGACAGTGGGCTGGAAATGTGCCCTACTCGACGGCAGGCTACAAGTCCCTTAGGTGTAGCCGGGATAACGGGATCACCTGTAACTGGAAACATCTCTCTATATGAACTACTTGATCAATCTAGTTATTAACCTTAGTCAGATTCAGTATGAATCCCTGACCGTGGTAACTAGGGACTCATGTCCTAAACATGATGCAAGACGAGACTAGACTAGTAGCTTGTAAAAATAAGTTTTAAGCAAGCACCCACGGTGTCAAGACAAGAGTACTTAGCAAGTCAAGATGGCGGTCACAATAGCATTCCAGAGTTCATGTCAAGATTACTTAGCAGGTCAAGATAACTATCGCAACGGTGTTCATGAGTTCATGTCAGGATTACTTGTCAGGAGTGCACCACAATGGGTCACCATTATGTCATATTACTTGTACTTGTTACTTGTAGGGAGGGTGCCACGACGGGCCACCATCATGAGTTGTCACAAAATCATGCCGTGTACAGATTACAATACTAACATATTATGATTATATCGAGTTCATGTCAAAAGGCGTAAGGATATAATAAGGGGTGCCACGTGCCCAATAAAGGAGGTTCTAGGGCAATGGATGCCAGGGTCACACTGCGCCGAGCAAGGAGGTAAGATATGCTAGTGCCAAGAAGCCTCCGGACAGGGGAGTATGCCAAACGAGTATGCCAAGCGGAGTACGCGTAAAGGAGGTACGCATAAAGGAGCATGCGTAAATAAAGTGCACGTGAATGAGCACACGCGTAAATGAAGTATGCATAAAAGATTACGCATGAAGCTTGTACACATAAATGGAGTACGCATAAAAAGTACACGTGAAGCTTGTACGCGTAAATGGAGTACGCGTAAAAGAGTACGCGTGAAGCTTGTACACGTAAATGGAGTACGCGTAAAAGAGTACGCGTGAAGCTTGTTTTTATGCCACGACAGGGAAGGCTTGCTTTACGCGTAAAACGGATTCACGCTGACACGAATAAACGTGGGCGTAGAGTTTAATATTACGCGGGCACGTATAAACGTGGGCGTAGAACTTGTTCAGAACTCCAAACTTCCATGAAACTTTAATCTAAGCCAAAATAGAACTTCCATGGATCAAAATAGGGTAGAACGAAGTTCTCTACAACATGGAACAACCAAAACTTGAAAATAATAAGGTTTGATAGATCAAAATCCAAGAAATCCGAAAATGCAACAACTTAGATCTACAAGAAATAAACCATAGAAATCGAAAATGCTAAGTACTAAAGTGTCTTAGAATCTCGTGAGGAAGACAATGGAACAACAAAAATGGAGTTCCTCCATGAAGCAAGTTATACTTGCCTAAGCCTCTCTCTTGGTAGGTGTAGAGAGTTAAGAGGAAGAAGAAGGAGTAAATGAGAAAGTAATGAAGAAAAAGAAAGGGTTGGTGGGTTTAAATGGAGATGGTGGTAGGTAGGGGGTTGGGTTCATGATGAACCACCCTAAACCAAAACAAGCCAATCCAAACCGAACCCAAGTCAAAATAAACCAAAATAAACCAAGTCATGCAAGATTAGCTAGACAAGTCTGATTGTGGGTCGGAATTCCGTACACGTATACTGAAAATACGTATAACAAAAAATGGAGGTGACAACTCTATCCACCTTAAAAGAATTCTGTCCTCAGAATTTAATCAAGAGGCTAGAGATGTCGAGCAAGCCATACTAATCACAGGCAAGTTATAACTAAGCAAATAATCCAGTAATCATTCATGCAAGTAATGAATTTGAAGACATAAGGCATAAGAAGATATTATACCTTACGAGTCAAGCAGGTCGGGATATCACGATCGGATATCATCTCCATGCTCCCACATTGACTCACCCAAAGAGTGATGACCCCAAGCAACACGGACTAACTTGATAGTCTTGTTCTTGAGTATCTTCTCTTTTCGGTCCAATATGGATACGGGTCTCTCCTCATATGAAAGATTGGTACCAACAACCAATTCTGAATGATCAAGGACATGACTCGGATCCGGGATATACCGTCGCAATTGGGATACATGAAAGACATCATGTACCTCTCGTAACGATGGCAGAAGAGCGAGACGATAGGACACATCACCTATCCACTCCAAAATATCGAACGGCCCTATATACTTAGGACTAAGCTTTCCCCGTACGCCGAATCGAATGACGCTACGGGTAGGCGATATCCTAAGGAATACGTGGTCGCCGACAAAAAAATCAAGGGGACACCGATAAGAATTGGCCCAATGACGCTGGCGATCTTGTGCAACTCGAAGATGATCTCTGACTTGTCTGACCACCTCAATAGTTCGCGTTACCATCTCCGGTCCAATCATTTGCCTCTTACTGATATCATCCCAAGCTAAAGGAGATCTGTACTTTCTGTCGTACAAGGCTTCAAAGGGTGCCATCTGGATACTGGCCTGGAAACTGTTATTATAGGAGAACTCCATGAGATGCATGTGATCTTCCTATGAACCACCGAAGTCGAGTGTACATGACCACAGCATATCCTCAAGAGTCTGGATCGTGCATTCTGACTGACCATCTATCTGCGGATGATAAGCTGAACTGAACTTGAGACGAGTCCCCAAACTTTTCTGAAGACTCTGCCAAAAGTACGATGTGAATCTTGAATCTCTATCAGATACAATACTAACTGGTACTCCTTGCAACCTGACTATCTGCCTGAGGTACATTTCTGCTAGCTGATCCGTTGACTGGCCATTCTGAAAGGAAGAAAATGATCTACCTTGGTGAGTCTGTCAACTATAACCCGGATAGCATCTCTTCCAGCCGGGGATTTAGGTAATCCAGTTACAAAATCTATGGTAATGTGCTCCCATTTTCATTCTGGGATCGATAAAGGTTGAAGAAGTCCAGCTGGTCTCTGATGTTCGGCCTTAACTTGCTGACAAAATAAACAACGAGAGACAAACCGGGCTATCTCCCTCTTCATTCCATTCCACCAGAAATGCTGTCGAATATCACGATACATCTTCGTGCCACCAGGATGAATGGAGTATTGAGAACTGTGAGCTTCTGCCATGATCTCCTGTCTGATATCACCACTGGGTACATAAAGACGCCTTCTATGTCGAAGTGTACCGTCTTCATGAATACATAACTCTGGTCTTCGTCCTGCTACACATTCTACCTTAAGCAGCTGAAGCCTAGAGTCTGCTGACTGTGCTAACTTAATCCTCTCAACTATGCTGGACTGAACTTGCATGCTGGCCGTCAATGCCGCATTGGAAGGAAGAACTACTTCTATTCCCATCTTCTGAAGATCTGCTAACAACTCTGGCTGTGCTATGAGAAAATAAACTCTGGCTCTCCTGCTCAATGCATCTGCTACTATGTTGGCCTTCCCAGGATGATACTGCAGGTTGATGTCATATTCCACAAGTAGCTCTAGCCATCTCCTCTGACGCATGTTAAGATCCTTCTGGGTAAACACATTCTTAAGACTCTTGTGGTCGGTGAAAATCTTCACCCGATCTCCATACAGGTAATGTCTCCATAGCTTCAATGCAAAAACTACTGCTGCTAACTCCAGGTCATGGGTTGGGTAATTCCTCTCATGATCATGAAGTTGTCGTGATACATAAGCTATAACCTTCCCATGCTGCATCAATACGCATCCTAGTCCCTTGTCGGATGCGTCACAATAAACTGAAAATCCTCCAGTCCCATCTGAAAGCGTAAGAATGGGAGCCGTCATCAATCCTTGCTTCAACTTCTCAAATGAACTCTGACACTCTACTGTCCAAGCAAACTAGACATCCTTGCGAGTCAACTGCGTTAGTAGTGCTGAAATTCGAGCAAAGTCTGATACAAACCGTCGGTAATAGCCGGCTAATCCAAGAAAACTCCGAACTTCTGCTACGGTTCTGGGTACTGGCCATGTCTCTATGGCAACTATCTTCTGGGGGTCCACTTCCACTCCACCTCTAGTAATGATGTGACCTAAGTACGAGATACGATCCAGCCAAAACTTATACTTACGAAACTTTGCGTATAACTGGTGCTCTCTGAGAATCTGAAGAACTACACGAAGATGCTACTCATGCTCTACCTCATTCTTGCTATAGACTGTTTGCCATTAAAATTCTTTTATTGTAAATTTTAATACAAATAGAACAGTGTTACAATATAGGACTTAGATGTAGTCCTAGGAGTACACTTTTGTTTATCTGGTTCCCTTGTGCCGATGGAGTGAGTGGTAATGCGTTGACTCCGTTGACGATCTGACGACGGTTATCGGTTCTCTGAAGGTCTGAATTATCCTGGGTGCTAGAGCTTGCTGAGAGGAGAGGGACGTTGAGTGTCTGTATCTGCCTCTCTGGTGGTGTGTTTGTTCATTTTTTCGTTCCTCTGTGTGTGTGAAGGACATGATCCCTCTTATTTATAGTCTGCAGGCTGGCTGCTCATGCGCGCATATGTAGGATGCGCCTGGACGCGGGGATGCCATGTGGTGATTGCTGATGGAGGCGTATGAACGATGTTCCCTGATCGAGGGGTTGAATTCTTTATACTGCTGTTGTGGGCCGGCACGTAGCAGAGGAGAAGATCTTTCTGTTGCTGAGATCTTGGGTGAGTTGAGTCAAAGAACACGTGTCATCGACCCATGGATCAGAGATCTCGGATTTGATGGAGAATGATCTGGTAGGATGCGCCTAGGATTGGGCGCATGAGGAGGTTTTGGCTCGTAACCTTTGGGAGTCACGAACCATTCGGGGTGCATAGCTTTTGAGGCGCATATGAGGCTTCAGTAGTGACTTAACTCTTGTCTTTCTTGTCAGAGAGAAGTCTGGGGTGCATGGCTTTTGAGTCGCATGCAGAGCTTTAATGGTGACTTTCCTTCTATCTTTAGGGATCAGTGAAAAGTCTGAGACGCATGGCTTTTGAGGCGCATGCAGAGCTTCGAACGCATGGCCGCGGAGGCGCATGCAAGTGGTTGGGCGGCCACGTGGCTTGTAACCGTCAGAGAAAAGTAATGATGATGCTGACGTCTACGATGCTTCGTCTTCTGAAAAAGCTGTCAAGTGTTCAGTCTTCGGGAAGCGTGCTGCCAACTCTGTCAGTTCAGTATTTAATATTTTTGACATTCGATGGACAGCTGAGTGGACGCATCGGTTGGTGTTCCACTAGGCGTATGGGGACACATGGGGGCGCATCCCTGTGAGGCGTTTGGTGATGCGCTTGATGTTGAAGGGCACGTCTGTGTGATGCGCGGTCTGGCCGGCGTATCTGCTTCGTGACACGTCTTTAATGGTGCGACTGTTACGATCTTCGAGTGCTTTAAATAGCTGTTTTGACTTAGCTAAATTCGAAGCGTCCGGTTCAACCATTTAATACAAATTTATTGCACAAAATTTGGAGAGCCATCCACTTGGCACATGGGTTTGATTTGCCCGGCCTTTAAATAGTGGCATGGAGAGAGTTTGCTTCTCGTTCTCTCACGTTCTTCCGATATGAACTTGTTTACTCGGATGCATTCTGTTGATGAGATGCTCCCGAGGGTGAAGATACGACGTAATGTCTTCATTGATGCACTTGAAGGTGACTATTACATCCAAAAGTCAGAATCGAGGGCTTCTGAGGCAGGCAGAAGGTGACTGTTGCATCCAAAGATAGGGATGCACGAGCCTCATCTCCGTCATGTAGAAAGAGCCGCAGATCAGAATTGCGGTGCTGCGGCTTTGGGGGCTCTTTCTTCCTTCAAAATGGGTGTCGCCCATTCTGGTTGTGTTGAAAGCTGCTCCTTTAGCTGCGATTTCGATTACGGTCTTTCTTCGCCTTTGGAGGCTCTTTCGAAGCCTCCCCTGGCCATAGGTTGGCTTGCGGTGCTCTTTTCTTCCTCGGTTTGGAGAGCTTTTCCTCCAGCTAGAGGGTTGATTTCCACCCTCGTTCTGCTCAATAAATACTTCATTAGTCGAAGCATTTAGATGGCGGTGAGCCTGGCTGGAAGAGCGGCACATAACTGAGGATGCACATGATTGAGCTGCTGAAAGGATGCGCCCTGCTGAGGGCGCATGGTGGGATGCACCTGACTGGGGGCGCATGGTGTTTGCTGCGCCTATTTGATGGCGTATGGTGGCTGCTGGCTGTAGACTTAGGATCTTTTCTTTTATAGAAATTCTCCTTTGTACAATCTTTTCTAGACATGTAATAGACTTTTATATGTAATAAAAAGTCCTCTTTCAATGTCCATATTTGTTGTTTTTACTGTGTGAAGTACTTTGTTCGAGCTCTGGCATATGTAGTGTCTGGCGCATAGGACTTCTGGTTCTGAAATTCCATGCTTCTACAAGACCCCCTTCAAAGTTTTCAAAACTTTTGGGCAAGTTTTGGAATACTTTGAATAAGAAGCATGGAGGTTGGGGCACATGACTGTCGGGGCACATAGATACTCCGTGCATCATTGACGGGGCGTATGCTCCGCTCAGTAAATGCAAATGATAACGCCTCGATAACCAAGAAAGATTAATGATGATCTTTTTGGTTTTATTTGCGGTTATCTTTTCACAGAGCCCGAGGCGACGGCTGAGGTCACACTTCATCGGTTCACGTGTGCGACCATGCCTATAAATAGGCGTGAGATGGAGAGAGAGAGTTTTTCTTCTCTTTGCTTTTGCCTTCTAGAGTTCTTCTTCACAAAAACCCTAGCTTTCTTATCTCAAGCAATGGCTCCCAAGACTCCTCGCGGTGGTGCTGGCAAGGGAAAGGAGCCGGCGAAGTTTGCCGAAGAGGATGCTCCTATCACCATTGTGACTCCGGCCGACGTTCGACCCGCAGTGACGGGTGGGTGTCGTCTCTTCCACTGCTTTTTCATTCAGACGAGCTTTGGGTTATACGGCGTACCCTAACTCTTCTGCTGCCGATGCGCATGGACTTCTGTCCTAATGATGCGCCGAGGTTTTATCCCGCCGACGTGCATGGGTTTAGGCCCTTTTTATGCACCGAGGTTTAACCGCTGACGCGTATGGGTTTACGCCCTGATGATGCGCCGAAGCCTCACTGCTGACGCGCATGGGTTTACTCCCTGATGATGTGCCGAAGCCTCACTGCTGATGCGTATGGGTTTACACCCTGATGATGCGCTGAAGCTTCTGCTGACGCGCATAGGTTTTTACCTTGATGATGCGCCGAAGCTGATGCGCATGGGTTTTCACCCTGATGATGCGTCGGGTTGCTTGACACACTTTGTCTCCTTATAGCTTTTTGCCTGACTTTTGTTTTTGTTGTGTCAGTGTTTTTGACAATCCCTTTGCTGAATGAAGTCCTTCTGGATGCTTCTCTTTGTCAAATGGGAGTTGATTTTGACGAGGCGGTTATCAACCCTGCGAAGGATGCTATCTTACAGAATCAACCTCCTGAGAGAATGCTGCAGATCCAGAGTTAATTGCCAATTTTCCTCTAGAGTATGATGGAGAGTGGTAAACTAAAATCTGCTGAATCCGAGGATGTGACTTTCTTAAAACCTGCCTTTTTGTTTGGTGACCGACTGATCTCTTCGAGGCGAAGGTACTGAAGATTAAAGAAGACTGGTTTTTCTCTGCAAAAGGCATGGTTCTGTACATGCGACAACTTGACTGCCAGTTGTCGCTGACGGCCTTCTACCGTTTAGCTTCCAAGAGAAGGATGCCCTGGAAGCTTACTCCTTCTCAAGGAGGGGCCTTGGGAGGTACTCTTTTAATTGATGCTACCTCGAATCAGAGGGATACCTTGGCCGCTTCAAGAGCCGATCCCTCGTTTAGTTGCTGAGCTTTGCGTCCTGGGAGCCTCTACAGTGAAGTCCCTAGTGACACTTTTGCCTTCAGTGCCTCAACCTTTGCAAATCGAATGCTGACATCGAGGGTCACGTATCCGAAAGGTGGCTTTAGGGTTGAAGGTTGGTGTCACCACACGCCGAAGTGGGACGAGTTGACCATTTGGGTGCTTTCGAAGTTTAAGGCTGAGCTTAAGGAGATTGGGCTGACGGCCGCTATCCGTGCCACACAGGCTGGCGTGGATCTCAATAAGCCTATGTTCCTTGCATTCTTGGAATTGTTCAATGCCCAGACTGGCACCTTCTTTACTCCGGTGGGGGAGTTGGTGTTGGCTCTCCATGAGATGTACGAAGTGTCCAAGCTTCCTTGGGGCTCGGAACCATACGAAAATATTTTCCATCGAATGAAGAGATCCTTGTTCTGGAAAATAAGGACCCAGAGATGATGGCTGTTTTCAAAGAGGTGGCGAGCCATCATTATCTGATGCAACGGAAGGACAAAGGCAGGACTCAGCCTCATGTGACTGCTTGGAGGGATTACGTCTTCAAGCAGGATCTGGCAGATTCCTCGAAGATCCGATTTACGACTCCGCAAGGGCTGAGACCCGCGAAACTAACTTCCGAGGTGAGCCGGCTAGATGAGAGGGCCCCCCCGTTCAAATGAGAGTGGCGAGAATACGTATAGCTGCTTCTGGTACTGTGGGCACCGGATGTCATCTAAGGCGGTGTTAACGGCATACTTGATGATATGGCTCCGGGATTGTGTGTTTGTGGACGGATCTGGTACTGTAGAGAGGGTACACCGGAACCTCATTTTGCCCGCCGTGAAATTGGTCTATGGTCATCCTCTAGCTCTCTTCCCTGTGATGGTATGTAACCTGTTGCGGGGTTTGAGGACCTTTGCTGATGATATGATCCATGGGAGAGGTAGAAACGACAATTTTCCTCGGGCCGAACTTCCATTCCATTATCTTATGGGGTGGTTGATTCTGCATCATCCGAGCGTGATGAGTCCAGGTCCGGAGGAGAATCATGTTGAAGGTGATGCCTTTATCCGCCGCTTCTACAAGAGGAAGTGGTTACACACTGGCGTCCCCGTTTGCAGGAGAGTTTTGTCCTACCTACAGGGGTGGGAGATTGTCAAGGTCGGCCCCATCTTTAAAGATTTCGAGGCTGACCAAGATTTAGACGACTCAGGTGAATATGCGATTACTCTGCCGAAATGGGGTTTTCGTTGGTTGCAAAGTATTCGGCCTTCTCACTTGGTCTATCGCAACCAAAATAGGTGTTATCTGGAGCCATATCTGCCCAGCCGGTTCGCTCGCCAGTTTGGCTATACCCAGCTAATGTTACAGAATCCCAGTAACAGTCTGGGGTTTATCGGGAGTTTGCTGGATGGAGCCCGGGACTGGCAATATTACAATGTCGGGTGTACTGGTGTTCAGTTTACTACGCCCGTTCGCAACCCTCGGCAGCTAAGCTGTATTGCGCCATGAATACTGTGTCTCCTGGTTATGATAGGGAGACTAGTTTCATCATTGGAACTTAGCTGGAGGCTACGGCGAATATGTTGATAGCGGCTCGGTCATATCGTCTACCAAAATTGGCGGGATATCGGGCTGCTGCTGCAGCATCAGTGAGAGATCCCTCTGTTGGAAAGAGACGGGCCGACGCAGAAGCCGGTTCGTCTGTACCAAAAAGGCCGAGAAAAACTACGACTCCAAAGGCTACAGGAATACCGTCCGTAACGCCAGTAGAATCAGCTCTTGCTGAGGTAAAGAGTCCTCCGTAATTTTGGTTCATCTTGTCATTTTGGTGACTTGTGCTTTTCTTCTTGTAGGGATCATCGAAGAAGAAGACCCGTGTTTCTAAACCGGGTATCAGTAAACCGAAGGAGGTGGCAAGCCCTTCTGACGAGCGCATTCCTCCGATGGTAATGTCTCCAATGGAGGAGAATCCTGAAGATGTTGTTCCTGCGGAGATTTTAGTATCTCCAGACTTTGTTGAAAGAGATGCGGAGGTTACAGCAACTTCCGGGATGGTGCCAGCTGCCGTGGGGGCCTTGGACGTCGAGGGTCCAGCGGACCCAGGGCTTCGTGATGATGAAGTGGAGTAGAGTTCGTCATCTTCGGATGATGTCGCTCCAGAGTTACAAGAGTCTGTTACGGGGACAACAGATGTGGTTGGAACAGAGGAGAGGGTTGATTCCCCTCCTTGTTACGATGATGGGAGGTCGGCTATATCATTGCCGAGCCCTACCCCAGACTCAGCAGTAGAAGCTGAGGTGGCTACCGATCAGGAGGTAGCGACAGATCCTGTCCCTGTAGAGGGATTTGATGAGAAAAGTGAGACTCGACTGCCGGTCCTGACTTCAGGGGCGAGTCAGGAGGCAAGTGTTGATCTTCCCGTTCTGCCAGGGGAGGTACTGGCTGCTGATAGCACGTTGGAGGCTGATGAGGTGGCCACTGACGTCGGGGGTTCTTCCAAGTTTGGGAAGGGTAAGGGTTTGATGGAACCCTCTGTTGCCCCTTCGACTTGGGGTACTATCTCGACACCTGTCCCGGCTTCTTCTGTTCCTTTGGCTCCTCGGGCTAGTAGTCAAGCCCCTGTTGATGAATATCCTGTCGATACCGAGGGTCCAGCCTCGCGGATTGAGGCAGGCGGGCCTTCTTGCGGTCCATCTGCTAAAGCAGCTCCTCCAACTCCTGCTATGACGCCGCAGGTGCTGGTGGATGCAGATAAATATGTGAAATTCATCATCGAGGCAGTGTATAAAATGCTACAGAGGGGTGTATCGGCCATGATGGATGCCAATAGGAGTTTTGCAATGGCAAGAACTCTGGCAATGCCTCATATCAACCTGATCCGTCTTCATCAGGGCCATGATCATATGGCCGATATTCTAGAAGCCTCAGTGGTTGAGTTGGACCAGCGGCTTTCCGAACTGCAGCGCATCCAGCGAAACGACCTCTCCGTCCTGATAGATGTGGAGAAGGAGAAGCTGATCGCCGAGATTGAGTCTTCTTACCAGGCCACCGTGAGTGTCTGGGAACGCGAAGTGGCTGAGACTGAAGCTGCAGTGGAGCGGTTGTCTCAGTCTACGCGGGAGACTGTGGAGGCGCGAGCTGTGTTGGACACTAGTATCGCAGAGATTGATGCCCAGATCTGCCGCCTTGAGGACCAACGGGCCTGACTTCTATTAGACGCCGAACGTGTCCAGGCTGAACACGTAGCATTCAAGAAGGAGGAGGCAGCTTTCACCCACCGAGCTCTTACTTTGGCTCAGCAGCGGCAGCAGCTGGATGAGAAGCATGAAAATGATACTTCTCCTGAGGCTATTGAAGCGATGCGTCAAGAAGCTGAACGTCGAGTCTTGGCGACTGTGGAGACTCGGGCGGCAGACTTGAGGCGTCGGATTGAAGAGCTTTCAGCCAATCCTGGGGATATTTAGGGCTTGTAGTTTCTTCTCTTTATGTATTTGTAACTCTTGCTGGGGATAGTGTAATCCTTTACTCTCCCTTTTTTTAGAAAATAAAGAAGTACACAATTTTCTGTGATGTGTTAACTTTTGCTGTCATGAACTTTAATGATTTGTGTGGACCTATTATTTTTTACGCACCTTGGTTTTTAGGTACAGATAATAAGTTTAAAAGAACCAACATGTTTGCTCAGAGGTAATATGGACGTGGCAAATATGGGATTCAAAATGATAGAATCTTCCCACTCAGAGGTGTTATGGACGTGGTAGGAATGATTCTAGAGGATACGCGGAACTACTCAGAGGTAATGTGGACGTGGAAGTTCTGCGATTAATGTACGGCAACGCAGGGGTTGTCTGTACGGGATGTTTACTCAGAGGTAATGTGGACATGGTAAACATGATGGGTAGCGTAGTCTTATGGGATGTAAGATTCTGCTTTGTAGGGTGTAGGGGGACAACTCAGAGGTGATGTGGACGTGGTTGTCCTTCTACTGGAGGATGCCACGGAACAGCTGGGTTCCGGAAGCGTATGATTTTGTGGAAGGGATTTGTATGTGAGCCCTGATGATTGGGTCCACAGATCCCCTTGTGGAAGTACATGTTTGAAAGATGTCAAGAGTAGTACTTCTTCAAGAACTTACCGTTGATGGGCATCATGAACAAGTCCCCATTGGGTTTGGCGAGGCGGTAAGCACCGTTCGAGTATACCGTCTCGATGATGAAAGGTCCTTCTTACTTGGGCTCGAACTTTCCTGGTGTTTTGTGAGTCAACACCATCGGCCTCCTGACTGCCAGAACCAGGTCGCCTACTTGAAAAGTCCTCTGCTTGACCTTTTTGTTGAAAGCCTGTGATATACGGGCTTGGTAGAGTTCGATGCGTTGTTGAGCTAGGAGACGCTTTTCATCAAGTGCCTCCAGTTCCCGTAGACGACGACGTTGATTGTCCTCTTCTGTGAGTTGGTTTGTGATCGCTACGCGGAGAGAGGGTATCTGGATCTCGAGAGGTAGTATCGCTTCGCTTTCGTAGACCAGAGAGAATGGTGTGTTGCCTGTCGGTGTCCGTACCGTCGTACGGTAGGCCCAAAGGCATTTGCCGAGCTTTTCGTTCCAGTCACGTTTGTTAGATGACACGACCTTTTTGAGTAGCCTGGCGATAGTCTTGTTGAACGCCTCGGCCAATCCGTTTGCTGCCGGATTGTAAGCGGTTGATGCCACGTTTTGAATGCGATTCTTGTCACGGAATCTGTTGAAAACATGGCTGATGAACTGAGGACCATTATCGTGGATGATCCTCCGGGGTACTCCGAAATGGTAGATGACGTGGTGCTTGATGAAGCTGATCACCCTAGAGCTTTTCACTTCTGCCAGTGGAACTGCTTCTGCCCATTTAGAGAAGTAGTCGATGATTGCTAGGATGAAGCGGTATCCTCTCGATGAAGGGGGGGTGATTGGTCCCACAATGTCCATGCCCCAAGCTTCGAAGGGCCAGGAGGCGATTGTAGGATGTAGTGGTTCTGACGGTGTATGAATGAAGTCTGCGTGGGGCTGGCACGCATGGCACTTCTTAGCATATTCAACAGCGTCAGCGGCCATGGTTGGCCAGTAGTAGCCCATGCGTCGCAGTCGGTCCTGCAACTTAGGGCCAGGTTGATGGGCCTCGCAGGTTCCATCGTGAGCTTCTCGAAGGGCTTCAGCTGCTTCTTCGTTGGACAAACATCGAAGGAGAAGTCCATCGTAGGAGCGTCGGTACAACATTTTAGTAGCTGTATCGTAGTAGAATCGAAGAAAGCGTCTCCTGACTGAGACGGCTTCTTTCGGGTCTTCTGGAAGAATTCCGTAGACAGCGAAGTCGATGAACGGGAATCTCCAGTCTCGGACATTAACACCGGCACTGGTTGACATGGCCTGGGCCACTCATGAGCACATGTTGTTTTTAGGACAGACCAAGTCTCGACCCACCACTGTGACGTAGTACTGAGTCCCAAGGGGTGCTGCCAATGAGGCTGTGAGGCCAGCCAGAGCATCAGCCTCCAAATTTTGTAGACGAGGTACGTGTTCGATGAAGAACCCGGTGAAGGTTGAAATGATGTTCAATGCAACTTCATGGTAGGGGATCAGATCTTTATGGCAAACCTCGTACTGCCCTCTGACCTGGTTAACGACGAGTTTCGAGTCGCCGTAGGCTTCCAGATGATTCACCCCCAGCTGTTGTGCCAGCTGGAGTCCCATAATAAGTGCGTTGTACTCAGCAACATTGTTGGAGCACGGCTTTGAAAGGGAGTAAGCACGTTGGATGACCAGCTGATCGGGGGAGACTAATACCACCCCCACTCCAGCGATGATTTGGCCTTTGGGGCCTGTTCTTGAAGCGCCATCGAAAAACATCCGCCAGACGGAGCCTTCTTCGGTGACGTTTGATTCTTGGACCTCATTCGGGATGTCTTCATAGAGTCTTGAGGACTCTGGGATGGGATGTGCAGCTAAGAAGTCGGCTAGAGCTTGACCCTTAACAGCTTTTTGTGGAACAAACACCATGTTGTATGGCGTTAGCAAGATCGCCCATGTGGCAAGCTGGGAGTTTAATGATCATGGCTTCGTCATGAGGACTCTGAGCGGATTGACTCGGGAAATGACATGAATTGTTTGGCCCGAGACATAATGACGAGTCTTTTGGATGGCAAATACCAGAGCTAAGCACTTCTTTTCAACGGGGTTGTACCGGTGTTCGGCCCCGATCAGAGTTCGACTGAGGTAGTAGATTGCTTGCTCATAGCCTGTATCGCTGTTCTGAGCTAGCAGAGCACCGAGGGAATGATCCATGGCACGGACGTAGAGGATAAATGGTTTGCCGGCGACGGGTGCCACCAGGACTGGCGGACTTGTCAGATAAGCCTTGATGTCGTCGAAAGCCTTTTGGCACTCTTCTGTCCAGACGTAAGAGACTCCCTTCTTCATGAGCTGAGTAAAGGGTTGACATTTGCCAGAAAGGTTTGCTATGAACCTCCGGATATATGCCAGACGCCCCTGTAGGCTTCGAAGTTCTCGAAGGTTTTTCGGAGGGTCCATATCGAGGATGGCTTTGGTCTTCTCGGGATCGACATGAATGCCTTTCGTCGTGATGATGAAGCCCAAAAACTTTTCGCTAGAAACCCCTAAAAAGGATTTAGTGGGGTTCATCTTGAGCTGGTGCGCCCGCATGAGATCGAAGACTGTCTTGAGGTCTTGCAGGTGATCTCCTTTAAGACGGCTCTTTACTGCAATGTCGTCAACATAGCATTCGACTGTCTTGCGAAGATACTGACAGAAAATGGTGCTCATAGCTCGTTGGTAAGTCGCACCAGCGTTCCTCGGGCATCACTGTGTAGCAGAAAATGCCCTTTGGAGTCCTGAATGACGTGTATTTTGCGTCATCGGGGAACATCTTGATCTGGTTGTTGCCCGAATACCCGTCCATGAAAGACATGTGCTAGAAGCCACATGTGTTGTCGATCATCACGTCGGTGATTGGAAGCGGGAATTCGTCCTTCGGGCAGGCAGAGTTGAGGTCCCTGAAGTTGATACAAACTCGTATCTTTCCATTCTTCTTGGTGACGGGGACGATGTTGGCTACCCAATCTGGGTGTTGTTCTTCACGGATGAAGCCACTGGTCAAGAGCTTGTCCACCTTCTGATCGATGGCGTTCATGATGTCCGGACGGAAGCATCGCTGTTGTTGTTTGATAGGCTTGGCATCAGGTAAGATGTTCAGCCTATGCATCGCGATCTGGGGATCAAGTCCCGGCATATCTTCGTAGCTCCAGGCGAAGACGTCGATATACTCTTTAGCCAGCTGGATTAAAGATTCTCGGTCTTCTCCTTTTAGGCTTTTGCTGACGAAGATGGGTTTGGAAGAAGATCCATCCCCAAGGTCGATCTGTTCGACCTCATCCTCGGTGGGAGGTTCACGTAGTTCAAAACGAGACTCCCACTATTCTCCCAGGTGTTGAGCCCAGGGTTCTTCTTCAAAGAATTCTGGCGTTTGGCCTTCATCTTCTTGAGGTTGTGCTGATGTCATGTTGGCTGACAGCACTTTCTTGAAGACTGATCCGATGCTGGTATCGGAATCCCAAGTCGATGCTTCGGACGAGTGAGAATGTTCTACCTCTTCCGCGTCTGAACTCTCAGGAGTTGATGGTGGCGTGACATAGCCTACCCCCCGTCGAGTTCTATTGTAGTAGTCCTGCGGCTTTTCCTTAGGTGTTGGAAGCCGGAGAGGAAGACGTCGACCCTTGCCGTAGTTCAGGCCTTTGTTGCTTTTTAGGTCGTAACCCATCTTTTGGATGAGGTACTTTGCCTTGTCCGTGTACCGATAAATTTGCATTCTGCCGGTATCTGGTTCTGGCTCGAGTGGCGGGAGGTCTTGATGACGCTCAACTTTGCCGAAGATGATGGATTCTTCGTCTCGATTCCGTGGCGGGACTATGTAACAGACCCTTTGGGACGGGACTACTCGATTTACATAATGGACGGTCGTTATTTGTGTTTGCAATGACCGTAGAGCGTTATCTAATGTATACATGGCATTCCAATGTGGAAGACTAGAATAATTAAAAGACACTCTATTATTGATGAAGTACGAGATTTTATCCCGCGAGATTACATTGTCCAGAGAGGGTGCATCTACATCAGCAGAGATATATTCCCCTAGCTCTTCGTCTGTGAGTACTGGAGTAGGATTGGGAGAGTCCACCACATCGTTGGTCTTGGAGTCCGAGAGGACTATACGAGCCTTTTCTGGCAGCTTGGATGGCGGCGGTTTGCCTTTAAGACGCACCTTCAGAGGTGCCTCCACTGTGCCTCCGGTGATTGGCACCTTCCCCTGTAGTTTTGCTACAAGGGGAGCCGATGTTTGAGGCAGCTTTCCATTGAGCCGTATCTTCAGGGGAGCTTCAGGAGCAGCTGATGCTTTCCCGGGCAGCTTAATGCTCATGGGAGGCAACTTCTGAGGCGGTTTGCCTTTGAGTCGGATCTTCAAAGGAGCGTCGGGAGTGACCTCGGGCTCCATGTCCGGCTCTGCTGCCGTTTCTGTCTCGTCGTCAGCATCATTGGCTTCCTCCTCGTCAGGTGACTTGTACAGGTCGGAATCGGTGAAGTAGGCTTCAATCCCTTTGAAAGGGTCGATGTCCGCTAACTCCGTCTGGATGACGTTGTTGGTGGACACGTACTTCATGCATTGGTGGGGCGTGGATGGCACCACCATGTACTCATACAACCATGGACGACCCAACAGGAGGTTGTAGTTGACGTCGGCATCCACGACATAACAAGTCACCTCAGTTCTGAGGTTACCGATATGGTACTTTAGTCGTATCTTGCCCAGTGGCTCGCTTTTGCTAGCATTGAAGCCACTGATAGTTGTATTGGAAGGTGCCAACCGGTACATTGGGATCCCCAGTGTTGAGAGCAGCGTCTTCGGGATGATGCTGAGGGAAGACCCCGGATCGATCTGAATTCGCTTCACCTTGACTGAACCGATATACCCTGTATAATACAGCGGCCTATTGTGTCGGTTGTGTTTGAGCAGCATATCCTATTGGGTGAAGGTTATATTGGGGATAACCTCATCTGCACAGTGGCAGTGCGTGCATACAATCGGAAGATCTTCAGGCTGCTTGACCTGACTGAGGAAGGATTCAGCATCCTTCAGAGCTTCACAGAGAGCTTCTCGGGAGTCTTTGGAAAGACGAAGGAGCTCAAACAGAGATAGGCGGGCGGGAGTACTGGCCAGTTGTGCCAGTATGTCGAAGTTGTGGGGCTTGGCTAACCCCGAAGCATTCTCATTTTGCAGAGGCCTATCGAAGCGGGCCTCTATCTTCTTCTGTTTATTGGCTGCTGGGGGCTTAGACGGGCCCTCCTCCTGGACAGTAGGAACGGTACAAGGAGGCACCACCTCGACGACAGCTTCGTCGGGTTGGGTGTTCTGTTGTGAACACGTCTGTACAGGAAGTGCCTCTTCTGCTGAAGAAGAGACCATGAGCAAGATTTGATCTTCCTGCCTTTGGATTTGGAGGTAGGGCGTACCTCCGGTTGAGTCACCTCGGAGACAAGATCAGGGTGAACCCATAAGATCTCTCCCCGAGATGTGGTGAGTGGGATGAGTCCACTCACGTTGTCACGAGTAGGTGGTAAGTTAACCACCTCCATTGTCACCTTAGGGATGGGGACAACGCCATCTTGTGTTGTAGTTGGTGGCAGGGTGCCGAACTGGAGTGAAACCATGTTGGCTGACACCGTCTTCTCCTCATAGTCGACGGAGATTACATCCGCATTGATCATGCGCTGGATGTAATTCTTGAGGACATAGCAGTCCTTGGTTGGGTGTCTGACAAACCGATGGTAGTGACAGTACCTCGGGTTGTCCACTTTCCCAACCTCGTCGGGATGCTTCGGGTCCGACAGCTTGATCTTGTCACCCTGCTTCAGTATCTCAAAGAGTTGTAGGGTGTCTTCATCGTTGAACGAATAAACCTTCTTTGGTCTTGGTACAAGTGGAGGCTTGTGAGTAGGTGCTGATGCACCTTTTGAGGCATTGACAGTCAACGCCTGTTTCCCCTTCGTCTCTCGTTCGGGGTTGTTGGCTGCAGGCCGTTTCCCCTTGTCCTCAAAGGTAGAGAAACTGACTCCCAGAAGACGAGCTTTGGCCGCCTTCTTTTCTACGGCTTCTGCTTCAATGAACAAGGAGCTCCAGTCGGAAGGAGGAGTAGAGTTGAGCCAGAGTTTGACTGCAGGCAGCATGTTCATGCTGCAGGAGGAGAGGAGCGCATGTTCTGGCATGCCCGGGGGCAGTCTGAAGCAGTCCTGTCGAAAACGTTCGATGAACACCCGAACCGTTTCCTTCTCCTTCTGGCGTATCTCTATAAGGGATGCCATTGTCATGTCCTTTCCGCCGTCGTAGAAACGGTCGAGAAAAAGGCGCGTCAGGTCGTCGAAGGAGGATATGGAATTATCGGGGAGGCTACAGTACCAGTCGTACGCCACTCCCTTCAGTGCCCCAACAAATATGCTAGTGAGTAGCGCGTCCTCCTTCGAAAGATGTCCCGTCTGAGACTGGAAGTATGTCAGATAGCGACGAGGAGAGTCCTTCCTGTCGTATGGCGTCAGTGTTTATGGTTTATACTTAGGACGATAAACTACTTTGTTCCACTCGAGGGGATAAGGTTGGGGAATCCCCATCTTCTGGCGCTCCTCTTGTCTCGTCTTGGACTCAAAGCGCTCGCGCAAGTCCCTGATCATCTCGACCACGTCCTCCGTGGAGCTGGGAGTCGGGAAAGGAGGTACTACTTGAAGTTGAGCATTTGAGGGCTCCGATGTTCGAGGTGCTTCTCGGCGATCCGTATCCAAGGATACCCGTTGAAGGGGTACACTTGATTCTCCATTGGCCCCCGGGTCAGGACCGGTAGAAGGTGTCTTGGCCAAAGCTGACGGTATCTCAAACACTGCTTGAGTCAGTATTTGCATGGAGGCAGAGAGGGTTTTGAGTCCTCCCTCTAATGTGTCCATGCGCTGGACGAGGTCTGGTGGCGGTACATCAGACTCGGAATCACCCCCAGCCATGTATACTGTCATGATACGGCTGGAAGTGGATGGATCGGTTGATGCTTCGCTCTCGGCTTTACTCTCTTGTAGGGGAGTTGCCTCTCCTGGAGCTTCGTCCTGGCCACCCTCGGCTATGTTCTGGAGAACATTCTCGACGGGAGCATCTGCAAGGGCCTAATTACCCTTGGTTCCATCTTGAAGGACTTCTTCGTCTTGAAAGACAGGGGCTGGATGACCCTCAGCCATATCCGGGAGGCTGAGAAGATCGGCCTCAGCTGTACTTTAGAAGACAGCTTCGTCTTCGGAAGAAGGCTCCACCAGGGTCTGACTACCCCCAGTTTCCTCCAAGAGCTTCTTTCTCCCCCGAGTGCCTTCGAACACTCCGGAGGACGAGACACTTGCCTTGGTTTTCCTCGGCTGGCTCTTGGACGAGGACGAGGAGTTGTCAGTCATCTTTCGGACTGACGAGGAGTTAGAGATCACGTTGCACGAAGCAACCCTTGGCTCTTCTTTTGTTGACACCTTCTTCCCGAGGCGACGTCGGAGGGGTATCGATGATTGCAGCCGCTGGAACATTGACTGCCTTGGTGGTACTACCGCCTTGTAACAGCAATTGATGGTAACCACAGCACAAGTGTGCCCTGTGAGGGGCACATCGTGTTTGTCAGCCGACTCTCCTGATCGGCGCTTGTGAGTGATCATGTTGCGCAGATCGTTGGAGGAGAGTGCCACCTTCACACCCCTTTCAGGCGCATGGCAAGGCCAATCGCCGGGGTGGTCAGGTGAATGCTGCGTCCCCTGATCTAACACCAAACATGCGTCCCGATCAGTAGTGGGGGAACAACATTTGAAGTGACTTGAACGGACCTCAGACGCACAACCAGAGGAGGCGCGGGAGTTCAAGACCACTGGATTTGCCTTACTCGACTTGGTTGTGCACGCAATAGATACGCCCAAGTGAGACAAGGACTTTGAAGGTCGGCTCGTTTCTGGCACAGAAGCACCTGAGTCGACCTTGTACAGATTACCATCAGCAGCGCGCATGATTGTGAGTGCATGCTTCTGGCTCGCTGCTGGCATAGCACGTTTGGGGCGCATGGTCCGTGCTGTCTTGGATTTCTTCGTACCAGCTCGCTGGGGCGCATAGTACTCAGAATCCAAATTCTCCTCGCTATTACAGCGAGTGAGTCTGTCAAAGACAGAGACCTTCTGTGGCGCATCAGAGGTGATGCACGGGGCATTGGCTGCGCCCCTGCTCCGTCGACGCATCTTCCTCGCCTGAGAGGGAGACGGCTGGGGAATGTGGTCAGCCGTACGTTTCCCCAAGAGATGCGCTGCACCAGTGGGCGCATCTTGGTTGCTAAGGACGTTAGCAAGAAGGGAAGGCTGGATCGACGCATCCCCTTCGGTGGTGGTGCCCGAGGCATCGACCTTGCGCACCCAGACTCGGCGGGTCTTCTTCGGCTTTGGCAGTCGCTTCGAAGGACTCGCACTTCCTTCAGAGATGAACTCCTCATACGCCTGTTGATTGAGGCGTACGACCAGCGTCTTGTGGGAGGAGCCCACCTTCACATCGTCGGATTACGATACAGCTTTCTCGGTGGAGAAGAAAGAGGTCCCCAGCAGAGTTGCCAGCTTGTTTGCCATTAAAATTCTTTTATTGCAAATTTCAATACAAACAGAACAGTGTTACAATATAGGACTTAGATGTAGTCCTAGGAGTACACTTTTGTTTATCTGGGTCCCTTGTGCCGATGGAGTAAGTGGTAATGCGTTGACTCCGTTGACGATCTGACGACGGTTATCGGTTCTCTGAAGGTCTGGATTGCCCTGGGTGCTGGAGCTTGCTGAGAGGAGAGAGACGTTGAGTGTCTGTATCTGCATCTCTAGTGGTGTATTTGTTCATTTTTTCGTTCCTGTGTGTGTGTATGAAGGAAATGATCCCTCTTATTTATAGTCTGCAGGCTGGCTGCTTATGCGCGTATATGTAGGATGTGCCTGGACGCGGGGATGCCACGTGGTGATTGCTGATGGAGGCGTATGAACGATGCGCCCTGATCGAGGAGTTGAATTCTTCATACTGCTGTTGTGGGCTGGCACGTAGCAGAGGAGAAGATCTTTCTGTTGCTGAGATCTTGGGTGAGTTGAGTCAAAGGACACGTGTCATCGACCCATAGCTCAGAGATCTTGGATTTGATGGGGAATGATCTGGTAGGATGCGCCTAGGATTGGGCGTATGAGAAGGTTTTGGCTCGTAACCTTTGGGAGTCACGAACCATTCGGGGTGCATGGCTTTTGAGGCGCATGCGAGGCTTCAGTAGTGACTTAACTCCTGTCTTTCGGGTCAGAGAGAAGTCTGGGGCGCATGGCTTTTGAGGCGCATGCAGAGCTTTAATGGTGACTTTCCTTCTATCTTTAGGGATCAGTGAAAAGTCTGAGATGCATAGCTTTTGAGGCACATGCAGAGCTTCGAGCGCATGGCCGCGGAGGCGCATGTAAGTGGTTGGGCGGCCATGTGGCTTGTAACCGTCGGAGGAAAGTAATGATGATACTGACGTTGATGATGCTTCATCTTCTGAAAAAGCTGTCAAGTGTTTAGTCTTCGGGAAGCGTGCTGCCAACTCTGTCAGTTCAGCATTTAATGTTTTTGACATTCGATGGACAGCTGAGTAGACGCATCGGTTGGCATTCCACTAGACGTATGGGGACGCATGGGGGCGCATCCCTGTGAGGCGCTTGGTGATGCGCTTGATGTTGAAGGGCGCGTCTGTGTGATGTACGGTCTGGCCGGCGCATCTGCTTCGTGACACGTCTTTAATGGTGCGACTGTTACGATCTTTGAGTGCTTTAAATAGCCGTTTTGACTTAGCTGAATTCGAAGCGTCCGGTTCATCCATTGCCCGGAATTCGGAGAGCCATCCATTTGGCGCATGGGTTTGATTTGCCCGGCCTATAAATAGTGGCATGGAGAGAGTTTGCTTCTCGTTCTCTCACGTTCTTCCGACATGAACTTGTTTACTCGGATGCATTCTGTTGATAAGATGCTCTCGAGGGTGAAGATGCGACGCAATGTCTTCAATGATGCACTTGAAGGTGACTGTTACGTCCAAAAGTCGGAGTCGAGGGCTTCTGAGGCAGGCAGAAGGTGCCTGTTGCATCCAAAGATAGGGATGCACGAGCCTCGTCTCCGTCATGTGGGAAGAGCAGTAGATCGAAATTGCGGTACTGCGGCTTTGGGGGCTCTTTCTTCCTTCAAAATGGGTGTCGCCCATTCTGGTTGTGTTGAAAGCTGCTCCTTTAGCCGCGGTTTCGATTACGGTCTTTCTTCACCTTTGGAGGCTCTTTCGAAGCCTCCCCTGGCCATAGGTCGGCTTGCGGTGCTCTTCTCTTCCTCGGTTTGGGGAGCTTTTCCTCCAGCTAGAGGGTTGATTGCCACCCTCGTTCTGCTCAATAAATGCTTCATTAGTCGAAGCATTTAGACGGCGGTGAGCCTGGCTGGAAGAGCGGCACATAACTGAGGATGCACATGACTGAACTGCTGAAAGGATGCGCCCTGCTGAGGGCGCATGGTGGGATACGCCTAACTGGGGGCGCATGGTGATTGCTGCGCCTATTTGAGGGCACATGGTGGCTGCTGGCTGTAGACTTAGGATCTTTTCTTTTGTAGAAATTCTCCTTTGTACAATCTTTTCTAGACATGTAATAGACTTTTATATGTAATAAAAAATCCTCTTTTAATGTCCATATTTGTTATTTTTGCTGTGTGAAGTACTTTGTCCGAGCTCTGGCGCATGTAGTGTCTGGCGCATAGGACTTCTGGTTCTAAAATTCCATGCTTCTATATAGACCAGAATATCATCTATAAATACTATTACGAACTGGTCCAAATAAGGCATGAAAATATGATTCATGAGGTCCATGAATACGGCTGGCGCATTGGTCGCTCCGAATGGCATAACAAGGAACTCCCAATGTCCATATCTGGATTTGAACGCTGTCTTCGGGACATCTTGCTCTCTAACTCTGATCTGATGGTACCCTGACCGCAAGTTAATCTTCAAAAATACTGCTGCTCCTTTGAGCTGATCAAACATATCATCTATTCTCGGGAGTGGATATTTGTTCTTGATTGTCACTGAGTTCAAGGTACGATAGTCAACACATAATCTGGACGTACCATCCTTCTTTTTCACAAGAAGCATCAGGGCTCCCCAAGGTGATCCACTAAAACGGATGAATCCCTTGGTCCTGAGTTCTTCAATCTTCTTATACAAGATCTCCAATTCTGACGGTGCCATCCGGTAGACTCTCTCTGACACTGTTGCTGTTTCGGGGATCAAGTCTTTGGTGAACTCGATCTCTCTCTCTGGTGGCATACCTGGAAGCTCCTCGGGAAAAACAACGGGAAACTCTTCTACAACTCTGGGAAATCGAACTGCCGCTGCCATCCGAAATACTAGAGGAGAAGGTTCTATTACGCCTCGGAAAAATGAAAACTCTGTCTCACTAGGAATACTAAAAATAATCTTGCCGATATTGTAGGAACGAAATCGTAAAGCACAATACTCTAGAGGGGGGTGAATAGAGTTGGCAGCAGAAATATACTAATTAAAAAATGTTAGCAGCAAGATCACAGAATAATAATCACAACAAAATAATGTAAAGGCAGAGATAAGAAAGCAAACGCAAAGACAGCGATGTATACTGGTTTCCCTCTGTTGAGGACTAATCCAGTCGGTAGAACTCTTGCTACCAGTTGAATCCACTATTGGCAAAATTGCAAGTTTTCTTACGAAGTCCTTGCAACTTCTACAACACGAGCTTTGATACGAAGAACTCGTCCAACTTCAATTGTGAAGAGGTATTCTTCAATCAAGCCTTCTGATTACAATCTCTCAGAAACTTCTAGACCGCACCGCACTGGCAAATCGCCTAGAGGATTGTAATTGGCTTGGGATCTGAAATTTAAAGCTCAAGAAAAACTCTTTGGAAGACAGTAGGCTTTGAATAGAGAGAAGATTGAAAGTGAATGAGTGAGTTAAAATGATCGAAATCCTTCTCTATTTATAGGAATTCCAAAGACAGAATTCTGGCAGAATTCGGGCAGAACTCGATGAGGAAATCTCGATCAAATCCGCAACTGCAGGAGGACCAAGTTCCAGACAATTCAAAAATCAAAACGGCCACTAACCGAACTCTGGCCGAACTTTGGCCGAACTCTGGCCGAGTTCTGTCAGGGTTAGGTTAGATTTTTAAAATCAGTTTTTGGGGATTTTTGAAAACCTTTTTGAAGCTTTTGTTAATAAGAATGTTTTTCAAAACTAAGGACATTTTAAAAGACATTTTGAAAACATTTTGGAATAGCCTATTTGCCAGTACGACTCGGTGTACAACGTATTCCTAGACTCAATAAAATGAAAAATACATTGCTAAAAGAAATACAGACTCGAACAGACAAACATTGCTTCGGTCTTGAACTGTGTAGATAGCTTTTCTTGATCATGTCCAAGAGTCCGATACATCCTGACTAGCTTCATATATCCAGACAGAGTTTGATCAATTATTAAAATCAGTTTGACCATATGACCAATGGGCCAACAATTTCCCCCATTTTGATAATTGACAAACTATGAATGATATAACATTTAAGCTTAAAATAAAATAAAAAATTGTTCATGTCCTACATTTTCTCAAAAGAAATGTTAGATCTTTATTTTTCTCCTCCGTTGTCATTTAGCAAAATAATTGCAAAAGAGAAAAACTCCCCCGCAATCAATGCATAAATAACAAACAGTGAAGAAAACACAAAAATAATCATGATAAATGATAGAAATAGTAAAGAAAATTTAAATGACATCACAGGCATGTATTTGTCTCAAGCAGTTTATAATAAATAAAGAATTATTTCACAGGCAGTTATTAAAGCAGAAAAAAATGCTAAGTAAATAAACTGATGTGAACCATAAACTACGAATCTCATAAAGATAAAATGATGTCCAAAAAATAAAAAAATATCCAGTACAAGTCCTCAAAAGAAATACTGATAATAAAGTCTAGAAAGATAGAAAAACTTGGAATGTCGGAGCATTTCCAAGTATACAGTAGATAATGTCTAAGTCTAAAAAATCAGATAACATATCACAACTCCTCCTCCTCCTCCTCATCATCATCAGCATGACCAGCATGTCCAGAAGGACCAGCTGCAGAGGTACCCGCGCTAGAAGGGTGAGGAGGAGCACCAGTGTAAAACTCACCAACATAATCTCGAGGAGCACGGTCAGAACGGTACCAATCATATGCGTTACCGGGCTGAAAGTAGGCATGAACAGCCTCATCCTCACAGCGGTAACCATAGAAAGCTGGATCTCTAGGAATGGAACCGACAGAATGTCCAGTCTGGATGAATCGAAGATCAGCTAAAGAATTTACAATCGCCTGATAACGGGTGACATCACGGAACTCACATTTGCGAGCCATATCCGTCATCGAGACGTGCAAATCTGAAAGGTGCTGGTGTACGCCCTTAAATGTCATAGCATACTGCTGAGGAGGTGGAGGAGGTAGAGCAGTAGCAGAGGCAGTAGGAGGAGCAGCAGCAGTCATACTGCGACGAGATAACTTGAGAAACTTGGGCTCAGGGTCTTGAGTACAAGTAGATAAATCAATATCGAAATGCTGGAAGATGCGTAGAAGAATCATCGCATAAGAAAGATTTCTATCTCTTGCACGACAACGTCCCATCATCTGAATAATGGTCTTAGGGGCAGAAAATGGAATCCCCTTAAGAATGTGATACATAGCAGATAATTCAAGAGACGTGACATCATCCTTCGAAGTAGATTTTGGAAGGAGAGTACGGTGCAATTCATAATTAAACAAGTTCAAGTTGTTTGCCTTGAACTTTCCAGAGCGAACTCGATCAGGTGCACAGAGTTCCGCTTTGAAACTAGTAAGTGTCGTGCCGTCGGGGAAATCAAATTCAGTGATATCAACAAGCGGTTCACCTTCATTGGGAATACCAAGGATTTCTGCTAAGATAACATCATTGAAATTGATATCTAATCCTCCAACACGAGTGCTTACATCAAACGTGTTTAATATGATATTGCAGTAGAACAGTCTAATGGCATTAGTTGCTACGGGGAAACAGAGTTTAACAAAATATTGTAACCCTAATGCCTCAAAGAAAGGTCGGTGTTCTGGAAATACAGTCCACTTGATGGGAGCACCTGTGCATATGGATCTCATAGAAAAATCTCCATACCACAGTAGGGCTTGATCTAGGGTTTGAAAGTAAAACCCGTCGAACTTGCCATCGCTAGATTGGACTGGCGAAAAGAAGGAATCCGTGGGTGGACTCGAAGATGAACCTTCCTCACTTGGATTGGTTGTCTTCTTCCTCTTGAAGGGGTTAAATCCCTTAGGTGCCATTTGTACAAAATAAATAAATAGCACGAAATTGAAAGGTGGAGAAATACGAAGTTATACCTCCCAAAATTTGAATATGTTGTAAAGAACGACGAACTCTGCACGAATCCAAAGTTTGGATTGATTTCACCATTTGGATTGGAAGAGAAGGGGTGGTGAAGAACTAGGGTTAGAGGGTTCTCTCGCGCGGCTGCTGTTGCTGTTTGATGAAGTTTAGAAGCAATAAAGAAGAAAGGCTCTCAGGTTCTGGTTATATAACCTGATACCTTCAACCGAACTCGGGCCGAATTCGGTCCAAAATTTGGCCGAATTTGCCTGGGGTTGGTTTGAAATACTTTCTTTTTTATTGGCTTATTTTAAATATTTAATTCAAAGATTAGTAATTTTGACATTAAAATAATATAATTAATGTTATTTTATAAATTAAATTTTGTTACACAGCGACTGTTTCAGATTAGCTGTAGGAGTACTGTCCCAGCTGGCGGAGGTTCACCGGGGAACTCTTAAGTACCGCTTCGCTTCAACCGTAGTTGTGGTGACAGACAGACTCTTTATTGGCTTGTCTCTAACACAGTTTTTGCATATTGAAATAAAATCATAAAATAAAATCAATTAACATTATTGACGTCCAAAATTCCTAATTTTTGACATAAATAATTGAAACGATCTTCTACTAGAGGTTTTGTGAAAATGTCCGCTAATTGATTCTCAGTATCTATGTACACAAGGTCAATATCTCCATTTTGATGATGATCTCTAAAAAATGATGTCGAATCTCGATATGTTTTGTACGAGAATGACATACAGGATTCTTAGTCAAATTAATAGTGCTCGTGTTATCACAGAAAATGGGAATATGTGTATAAAATAAATCATAGTCTTCCAAGGTTTGTTTTATCCACAAAATCTGAGCACAACAACGTCCTGCGGCGATATACTCAGCCTCTGTTGTTGATAGGGCTACAGAATTTTGCTTTTTACTAAACCATGAGACTAAAGCCTTGCCTAAGAAATGACATGTGCCACTGGTACTTTTTCTATCAACTTTGCATCCGGCAAAATCTGTATCCGAATAACCAATAAGGTCAAAGGACTTAGTTTTGGGATACCATAAGCCAACAGAAGAAGTGCCCTTAAGGTATCGAAAGATACGCTTAACTGCGCACAGATGTGATTCCTTTGGATTAGCTTAAAAACGTGCACACAGACAAACACTAAACATAATATCTGGACGACTAGCAGTTAAATAAAGTAAACTACCGATCATACCTCGATACTTACGTGTGTCGACCGGCTTGCCTTGTTCATCAATATCAAGCTTTGTTGAAGTTGCCATCGGAGTGCCAATAGGTTTGACATTGTCCAGATCAAACTTCTTTAGCAAATCTTTTATGTACTTGGCTTGATTTATGAACGTCCCATTATCAGTTTGTTTGATTTGCAGTCCGAGAAAGAATTTCAGCTCTCCCATCATGCTCATCTCAAACTCATTCTGCATACACTTAGAAAATTCTTGACACAGAGATTCATCAGTAGATCCAAATATGATATCATCAACATAGACTTGTATTAAAACAAGCATACCATTAAAGGACTTAATAAAAAGTGTAGTGTCAACCTTGACTCTTAAAAAACCGTTGTCAAGTAGAAAAGAGCTTAGACGATCATACCAAGCACGAGGGACTTGTTTCAAACCGTATAAAGCTTTCTTCAACTTGAAAACATGATCAAAATTTTTAAAATCTGTGAAACCTGGAGGTTGTGCTACAAAACTTCTTCTTTTATAAAACTATTTAAAAATGCACTCTTGACATCCATTTGAAATAATTTAAAATTATGAAAATATGCAAATGCACATAACATGCGAATGGATTCTAATCTCGCAACTGGGGCATAAGTCTCATCGTAGTCGATACCTTCTTCCTGATTGTATCCTTGAGCTACGAGTCGAGCCTTATTACGAGTCACTAAACCATTCTTATTTAGTTTATTTCGGAATACCCAACGGGTGCCAATGACCAGATGATCAATAGGCTTGGGAACAAGTTCCCAAACTTGATTTCGTTCAAATTGGTTTAATTTCTCTTGCATAGCATCTATCCAAAAACTATCACTACATGCTTCATCAATAGTTTTAGGTTCTTGCTGTAAAATGAATGCAACACTAGAAACAATATCTCTACTGGATGTACGAGTACTTACACCTTTGGTAATGTCACCAATTACTAAATCCTTTGGATGATCAGCCATAAATTTTAATCGTTTCGGCAGACTTTGAAGGTAGCTGGTTCCTGGATCTTCTCTAGGAGGATCAGCTAGTGCCGAGCTTGGTTGAGAATCAGCTGTTGTTGAGCTTGGTACAGTTGGATCTTCGTCATTGTCATCGATAGTCATTTGATTCAATTCATCAAAAGTGACGTTGATTGACTCTTCGATGATCATGGTTCGTTTGTTGAAGACTCTGTATCCTTTGCTCTTAGCCGCATAACCTAAAAATATACCTTCATCGACCTTTTTCGTCAAACTTTCCCAAATTGTCTTTTGTATTAAGAATAAAGCACTTACAACCAAATATTCTAAAATATGAAACTGACGGAATTCTATCAAACCATAACTCAAATGGAGTCTTCTTCGATTTGGGTCGAATTAGAACTCTATTGAAAACAAAACAAGCTGTATTGACAGCTTCAGCCTAGAAATATTTGGGTAGACTAAACTGGTTTAACATTACCCTGGCCATTTCGGATAGAGTTCTGTTCTTACGTTCCACAACTCCATTTTGTTGTGGAGTCCTAGGACAAGAGAACTCGTGTACAAAACCATGTATGTCATAAAATTGCTCAAACTCTGCATTCTCGAATTTGCCTCCATAATCGCTTCTAATACGAGTGATCATGTAACCTTTTTCATCCTGTACTTTCTTGCAAAAGGTGACAAATTTGGATAATGCATCATTCTTGCATGTCAAGAAGTATACCCACGTGTATCTAGAGAAATCATCTACAATTACAAAAGTATAAAGTTTACCTCCGAGACTAGCAACTATGCTAGGACCAAATAAGTCCATATGTAGCAATTGTAGAGGTCTAGTAGTACATACTGCATTTACTGACTTGAATGTGGATCTGGTAGCGTTGTTCTTTTCACATTGGCTGCATACCGAATCCTTCTTGAATGTTATGTCTGGTAAACCGCGTACTAGCTTCTTTGTAGATAATCTTGAGATTGTGTCCATATTTGTGTGACCGAGTCTCATGTGCCACAGATGACTCTCATCACTTTTAGCCATTAAGCATCTACCTGAAATGTTAGTTTCTTCCAACAAATAGAAAACATATATGTTGTCTTTCCTGATACCTACAAAGATAGTACTACCAGTTGAGCTATCAACTATAGTACATTTATCTTTGCCAAAGTTGATGCCATAACCATGATCAGCTAGATGACTTATGCTGAGTAGATTATGTTTTAACTCGGTAACCAGACAGACATCCTTAATCACAGGATAGGGAGACTTACCAACATCACCGATACCAATGATATACCCTTTCAAGTTATTACCGAAGGAGACATAGCCTTCCTTCTTTTTCTTCGACAGTATTGTAAATAGTGTAGCGTCACCGGTCATATGCTGTGAACAACCGCTGTCGAGGATCCATTTGCTTTTAGCATGTGAAAGGTGTTCCACCTACAAAACAATTTGCAGATGAAACTTTTGGTACCCATTTCTTGTAGGGTCCTGAAATGTTAGCCTTTGGTATCCAAGCATAAATATTTAAATCAACAAGCTTTCTGATTCTACATGCAGATAAAATATGACCAATGAGGCCACAATAATGACATTGTGCATGTCGAGTGTTGAAAGCTGAGTGGTGTGCATGGTTGGTAAGTTTAGGTTTTCTAGTATAGAAGAAAGCATACCTATAATCCTGTTTGGGCTTAACCTTTTGGGGTAACGGTTTGATATGGTTAGGTCTGACAGTGTTTGGTTTGGGAATGTTTCAATTTTTCGGTAAGTGACACGGGTTAGAGAAGGAAGCAGCAGTCTCAGGCTGTTTTCCTAACCTAATTTCCAATCTTTTGGAAGTGTCATACAACTTAGTATAATCAGAAGTGAGTGTTTCCATTCTGATTTGTGCACTTTGAAGACTTTTCTTCTCTTTAGAAAGTTCTTCTTTGAGTTGGTCAATAACTTTTTCTTTCTCTTCAGATGACTTGGTAGTCTCGTGTAATAAGAGCTTGATAGAGGAAAGCTCACCAGACTCACTAACATTATTTCTAACCTCAGCTAGTAGGTCGGTAAGTCTTCCTATTTCTCCTTTGTACTCTTTGAGTACCTTCTTAGAGGTCTGATATTTGCTATGCAGTTTCCTGTAATCACTTATCAGTTCACTGAAGGCATCTCCTAGTTGCTCAAAGGTGAAGTCATCATATGTATCAACTACAGGTTCAGTAGGTACCTGATCGGATGCCATAAAGCATACGTTTGCAGCGACTTCTGATTGTTCGTCTTCTGAGTCGCTGGCTTCACTTTCATGCCATATGCTGGTGTTGGCATATCTCCGAGATGTTGATCTCTTCAGGTTCCCTTTTTCATACCTGTTGCTCTTCTTACTTGATGATGAGTTTGTAGGACAATCCTTCTTCATGTGTCCCTTCTTCTTGCAGCCATAGCAGACAACATCATCTTGATACCAGTTGTTGCTGCTATTGTTTTCTTTGGATTATTTCTCATATCTCATGAATCTTTTGAATTTTCTTGCTAGGAGTGCTTGATCTTCAGCATCAGACTCACTGCTGTCTGAGTCACCTTCAGCAGCTTTTCTGTGCTGAGCCTTGAAAGCGACCGTCTTTTCCTTTGGTGCAGGCTCTTTAAAATCTTGTAGCTCCAATTCATGAGTGAGTAGCTTACCCATGAGTACTTCGAGGGACATAGTTGTGAGGTCGTTCCCTTCAATGATCGCAGTAGCCTTTGGAATCTAGTTCTTGGTAAGTGCTCGCAGGAGTTTGTGAATCTTTTCATGGTTACTGTATTCTTTGCCTAGGGAGGACAAAGGATTTACAATATCCAAGAATCTTTCGAACATCTGAGTAACTGTTTCATTGGGCTTCATCTTGAACACCTCATACTCTTGAGTAAGTCTGCTGACATTTGATTCTTTGACTTGAGTCGTGCCTTCATGTGTGACTTCAAGTAGCTTCCACACTTCATTAGCCGTTGTCCAGATAGACACCCTGTTAAATTCAGTTCTGTCTAAAACACAAAATAGAGCGTTAATAGCACGTGCGTCAAGACTGGCCTTTTTTTTCCCCCTCTGTATATCTGTTATGGAGTTTTTCAACTAGAACTCCATCAACATTTATACGAGGTGGCTTTTGATAGCCATCAATAACAATAGACCATAAATCAAAGTCAAGAGATTTCAAGAAGAAACTCATCCGTGTTTTCCAATAGGTATAGTTCGTACCATCAAACAGTGGAGGTCTGTTTGTGGCCTGGCCTTCACTTATGAATTTCACAGTTGCCATATGTTGTGCTGTGATCTATATAACAATTAATTAAATAAATAAATAATTGCAATGTTACCTTGCTTTACCTGTAACACCCGCTTTGATACCAATTGTAGGAACGAAATCGTAAAGCACAATACTCTAGAGGGGGGTGAATAGAGTTGGCAGTGGAAATATGCTAATTAAAAAATGTTAGCAGCAAGATCACAGAATAATAATCACAACTAAATAATGTAAAGGCAGAGATAAGAAAGCAAACGCAAAGACAGCGATGTATACTGGTTTTCCTCTGTTGAGGACTAATCCAGTCGGTAGAACTCTTGCTACCAGTTGAATCCACTATTGGCAAAGCCGCAAGTTTTCTTACGAAGTCCTTGCAACTTCTACAATGCGAGCTTTGATACGAAGAACTCGTCCAACTTCAATTGTGAAGAGGTATTCTTCAATCAAGCCTTCTGATTACATTCTCTCAGAAACTTCTAGACCGTACCGCACTGGCAAATCGACTAGAGGATTGTAATTGGCTTGGGATCTGAAATTTAATGCTCAAGAAAAACTCTTTGGAAGACAGTAGGCTTTGAATAGAGAGAAGATTGAAAGTGAATGAGTGAGTTAAAATGATCGAAATCCTTCTCTATTTATAGGAATTCCAAAGACAGAATTCGGGCAGAATTCGGGCAGAACTCGATGAGGAAATCTCGGTCAAATCCGCAACTGCAGGAGGACCAAGTTCCAGAGAATTCAAAAATCAAAACGGCCACTAACCAAACTCTGGCCGAAGTCTGGCCGAACTCTGGCCGAGTTCTGTCAGGGTTAGGTTAGGTTTTTAAAATCAGTTTTTGGGGATTTTTGAAAACCTTTTTGAAAACCTTTTTGAAGCTTTTGTTAATAAGAATGTTTTTCAAAACTAAGGACATTTTAAAAGACATTTTGAAAACATTTTGGAATAGCCTATTTGCCAGTACGACTCGGTGTATAACGTATTCCTAGACTCAATAAAATGAAAAATACATTGCTAAAAGAAATACAGACTCGAACAGGCAAACATTGCTACGGTCTTGAACTGTGTAGATAGCTTTTCTTGATCATGTCCAAGAGTCCGATACATCCTGACTAGCTTCATATATCCAGACAGAGTTTGATCAATTATTAAAATTAGTTTGACTATATGACCAATGGGCCAACAGATATGGTAATCTATTCTAGCATACTGGTTCCTCAACCAATCCATTCCTAGGACCACATCAAAGTCGACCATCGAAAATTCTATCAACCTAGCAGAAAACTCTCTACCGCTAACTACGATCTGACACGAAGAAAAGACTCTATCTCACCCATAAGACCGTTACCAGTAAGTATATTGAGCCTCACCGACAAGGACTCGGGCTCCAGTCCTATCCGTATTGCAAATCGTGCAGACATAAATGAATGCGATGCTCTCGAATCAAATAATACTGATGCAGAAAAATAGTTGACGAGAATGGTACCTGCTACCACCTCACCTGAAGCTAACTCTTCTTCTACCGTCAGAGCCATAGCCTGACCTTGTCCTCTTGGTGCTGGTCTCCTCTGCTGGAAACCTCTCTGCCTGTTCTGGTTTTGAGCCTGGGCCTGGGCATAGTGCTGCGGCCTTTGCTGCTGGAAAGCTTGGGCCTGAGACGGCAATAGCCTCGGAGGCTGGTACTGCTGCTGCACTGGTGCTGGACCCCTAACCGATGGACTGGTCAGGTTCGATGACGATGATCTGGCCCTGTGCAGACAAGACCCTATCATGTGGTTCGATGCCCCACAAGCCAAGCATAATCCCTGTGCTCTGCGACACTCTGAAACAACGTGACCGGGCTTCCCACAATGAGAGCAACCCATTGCGGAAGACTGCTTCTGCTTCTGCTGCGGAGGATACGTCGGGGCTGAATGGTGAACCGACGTAACTGAGGCTGCCCGCCTCGGAGTTCTTATATTCAAAGCCCTATCTGCCGGGGCTGGAGTTGATGAATGGGACATTTGCCCATGGGACCTCTTTCGACCTCCGGTTCGGTCCACTATCTTTTGAGAAGTATACTCATGCCTCTTCGCTGCTCGCAAGACGGCATCAAATGTCTGGTGCTCGAACTGTTCCACAGCTAGAATAATCTCTAGGTAGAGTCCCTGCTGGAACCGCTGGGCTCGTTCCAATTCGGTTGCCACCAAGGTGGGAGCAAACCGACTTAGTCTTGAAAACTCGGCCGCATAACGGTCGATCGTTCTTCCCATCTACTTTAAATTGGTGAACCTCATCTGTAGGTCGTACCGAGCTACAACATCGAAGTACTTGATCTGAAACTTGTCGCCGAATATCGCCCATGGGACAGGCGTCGCCAATCCAACTGCTTGCATCGCCCACCAGCTGCGGGATAAGTCTAATAACTGCAGGCGCACAACGGCCACCTTCTCTCCTTCGGGAATCCTAGCTACCTCTAGGATAACTTCTATGTCCTGAAGCCAAGCATCAGCAGTGATAGCATCTTCACTGCCATCAAAGAAAGGAGGGTTCAAACGCTTGAAGCTGTTGGCTGCGTTGTTCCCTTGGTAACCAACTCTACCCATGGCATCTTATACTGTCTGGTGCAGGGCGTCACCTCGACGATCTTGAGATGCAAGCAATTCCATGATGAGTCCCACCAGGGTTCCATCATCAGGCTCTGCAGGCTGGACGGACTGTACTGGTGGCTCTTGACCCCCGGTAGGCATGACCCTGGAGGCTACCCCTGAGTGCTGGGCTTGATCTCCAGGTTGCTGCTGGTTTACTGGAGGTGTCCCGCCTTACTGATCGGTAGGACCAGGAATAATGCCGCTGAAGAAATGACATGGAGAGCAATAAGGAAGGACCATGATAGATCAAGGATATAAGCATATGATCATATCAAGATTTCGAAAACATTAGAAGACACGAGTAGGGATCAAGGGCGAGTGCTGATTGAGCCATCTATTCCGTGAAACCCTCATACATGTTGATTTTCAAGACCTGCATGGGCCACCACTTAAACCGTATCACGCCCTAGATCCAAAATACTGGAGAGCAGGGGACAGACACAGCCAGCTACGTATATTAAAATGAATTCCACCTCGATATACGGTCACGGCTGTCTAGATACATGAGGGTTTAACTACAGGCCAATAGTCTCTTAAGGTCAAGAATAAGCCTAGTGTCTCAATCTCAAGCAAGCAAGTAAATATAGCAAGATGGTAGATCATCAGACATACAAAGTAAGGCGTCCCATACGTTACATATTCAGATGATCATGAAGCTAGTCATACAAAATGCGAAGACTAGCAAGAGTTTAAGTTATACATGATCAACCCTAGGATTTGTCAATCATGTTACAGCCCGTAGGAAGACAGTAAGTAAAGATGCAAACGAGATAACACTTGCTCGGTGGCTAAACGCCTCAAAAGGATAATTTTACAATAGAGTGGCAGAGCAAAATAAAACCCACTCGTTGCCAGGGTTTTTTCTAGTGGTCACCATCAGACTGGAAGGCAGGAAGATCCTCGGGAGCTGCTCCGAAATCTGGCCATATAAAACCAGCTGGGTCAAACCCCAAAAAGAGCAAGTGCCACAAGGGAGGCTTCACTTAAGAACTAAAACCAGCAATTAGCACAAAAACATAATTATATAATAAAAGACTGGAGATATGGAAAATCATGATGATATACGATAGGATAACTATGGGACTATTCAGATAACCAAGTTACAATTCTTAAACCAAACAAGGACCGGGGTTGTAACCCTTCATCTCACTACCAAAATACACTAAATTAGCGACGGATATTTAGCGACGAAATTTTTTCGTCGGCGTTAGCGACGGCTTCGTGGCCGCTCACCGACTGATTACCGACCACACACCTTTGCTATTTTTTATTTTAATTTTAGGGGGAGGAAAGGTCGCATATCCGTCGCTAGGCTGTCAGAATTATAGCGACGGATGTCCAGTCGTCGCTGCGTGGTCGATTATTTGGCGGGAATTGTGTCGAAATTTGGCGGTACACTTCTTCGACTACGTAGCGACGGATATTCAGTCGGATAATCAATAATAGCCACTAATTGGCGACGGATTATTAGCAGTCGCTATTCCGTCGCTAAATTTACGTTCCAGACTTAAATGAAAAGGCGGGGGAAACTTTTCGCATTCCCCCCAAATTTAATCTCTCTCTCTCTCTCTCGCTCGCGGCTTCGTGAACGGCATCGGCGTCCTCTCCTCTCTCTCTCTCCTGAAGGTAATCCCCTCTCTCTCTCTCTCTCTCTCTCTCTCTCTCGATCTCTCTCTCTCTCTATGTCGCGGTGTCGACGTAGGGGCAGCGGGGGCGGCAGGCTTGGGGACATTTGGGGGCTGGGCTGCTGGCTTGGGGCGAGGGCGTCGGGGGCTGGGCGGCGGACTTGGGGCGGGGGCGTCGGGGGCTGGACGGCGGGCTTGGGGCGGGGGCGTCGGGGGCTGGGCGGCGGGCTTGGGGCAGGGGCGTCGGGGGCTGGACGGCGGGCTTGGGGCGGGGGCGTCGGGGGCTGGGCGGCGGGCTTGGGGTGGGGGCGTCGGGGGCTGGGCGGCAGGCTTGGGGCGGGGGCGTCGGGGGCTGGACGGCGGGCTTGGGGTGGGGGCGTCGGGGGCTGGGCGGCGGGCTTGGGGCGGCCGGCTTTGGTCGGGGGCGGCGGGGGGCTTTGCTTATCAAATTCATCTGAGTTTATATATTAGCTAAATAATGTGTTATCCATATTGGGTGTTATCCATTAGTTTGGTGGTGTTTTGATTAGTAAATGTGAATATGGAGTTTGGGTTCATGGTGTATATGTTCACTGTGTCAAGGACAGTGCGAGTTCTTTATCTGCATAAGTCAGTTGTGTGCTTCTATATAGATGTATATATCTATATATCTAACTGTGATATACACATATATGTGTATGTGTGCCTTAGAGAGCGAGGAATGAAAAGACAGTCCTACCATGCCTATTAGCATGCAGGACGGCTTGGGGTGTAATGTGTGATTGTAGACATGGTAGGAATTATAGGTAATTAATGCTAGTGTGACTAGACTAAGGTAGTGCTTGCTAGATAATAAGGACACTCTAGTATCCTAACCAAGTTAATTTTAGACTAGATATTTAGGATATAGCTCCCATATCCTAGAAGTGGACTCTTGCAATTTAGAAATAGATAGATTGACTCAGTTTGGTATCGGTATCGCACTATCGGTATCGGTATCGGTATCGCACTATCGATCAAGGTTCACAATATCGGTATCGGAATCGGTTTCGGACTATTTCTATGAGTATTGGTATCGGCGATATCGGTAGTATCGGCGGTATCGTATCGGAGTATCGGACTTTGGTATCGAAAAACAAATAATTATTAATAAATTATTTACATTTAAAAACATATATTTTATACATTTAGGCATAATTTTAAGTATTTCAGCATTATTTCTTAGTAGTTTTGAAATTATATGAAATAGTAGTGACCCTTACCGATTGGTTTTGCCGAATTGACCGGAACAAAGACCCCCAATGTCGGTATCGGTGAATATTTGGTATCGGTCGGTATCGGATCGGAACATGCCAAACCGTATCGGTATCGGCCGTATCGGATCGGTATCGGCCGATACTTTAAACCATGCTATCGGTATCGAACTATCGGTATCGGTATCGGTATCGGTATCGTACTATCGGTATCGGTATCGGTATCGGTATCGCACTATCGTATCGAACTATTAGTAACAACTGTATTTAGATTTTTCTCTTCTCGAGCTAGAATACTAGCGGATCACCAGTTACATGATTATATACTAATTTTCTTTAGTTTGTCTTACTATACAGATTTTTACATCTAATCTGTGATGGATCGTTATTTTGTTGATCGTACATGGATGTACAAACGACAACACGAGAGCAGAATAGGTGTGAGTGACGATTTTCAGGCAAGCGTGGAAGTGTTTCTTAAGTATGCCATGAGCAAAGCTCAGTTTATGGACGGTAACAAAATCAAGTGTCCATGTCGTAATTGTCGCAATAGACGTTACGAAGAAGTGGTGAGTGTAAGAGATCATTTGACCCGTAAGGGTTTCGTACGTAATTACGGCCTGTGGTCATCGCAAGGTGAACTATATGCCGAAAGACAGGTTACGAATGCTGCTACTTATGCTTTTGATGATAATGCTATAGCAGATTTTGTCGTCGATGACGACGAATGCTCCGTTGATTATGGAGACGTGCAGAACCTTGTGTACGACGCGGCAGGGCCTAATTTTGATCCGGAGGATCCTAATCCCGAGGCGAAGGAGTTCTATGATATGTTTCAGGATGCTGAAACTTCTTTATATCCTGGTTGTGATCCACATTCCGTACTGTCAGTGACGATGCGGTTGTTGAACATAAAGTCCGATTTTAACTTGCCACAAACTTGCTATGATCGGATTACACAACTAATGAAGGAGGTGTTATCGAAGGAATCAAAAGAGCTTCCAAAAAACTTCTACAAGTCGAAGATGATGGTCCGACAACTCGGACTGGGGTACGACAAGATAGATTGTTATCGCAACGGATGCATGTTGTACTACAAGGAGAACGAGGATGTAGAAAGTTGCCGCTTCTGTAATGCGGATCGTTACAAGAAAGTAAAGGGAAAATGAAAGTCAACTAGAAAACGACGTCCTTACAAGTATATGCATTACTTGTCGATCACGAAGCGCTTGCAGAGGATGTATATGTCTCAGAATACAGCAGAACACATGACGTGGCACAACGAAGAACGCACAAAGGACGATGGAGAATTGTCATATCCTTCGGATGGAGAGGCGTGGAAATATTTCAATTTTTGCCATCCAGATTTTGCTGCAGAGCCCAGAAATGTACGTATGGGGCTATGTTCTGATGGATTCGCCTCTTTCGGGCAGTCGGAATCTCAATACTCCTGCTGGCCGGTCATTCTGACCCCTTACAATCTGCCACCATGGATGTGTATGAAGACTCCTTATATGTTCTTGACAGCTATCATACCGGGTCCCAAAAATCCGACGAAGAATATCGATATATATTTACAGCCGTTGGTGGATGAGCTGAAACAGCTGTGGGAGATCGGCGTCACGACCTATGATATTTCCAGAAAACAGAACTTTCCGATGAGAGCTTCACTGATGTGGGCAATCAATGATTTTCCTGTATACAGTATGCTGTCGGGATGGAGTACTCATGGCACCCTGTCTTGTCCGATATGCATGCAAAATAGTAAGGCGTTCCACCTTAAGCATGGAGGAAAAACTTCTTTCTTTGATTGTCATCGTCAATTTCTGTCCGCGAGTCATCCTTGGAGAAAGAACAAGGACTCATTCAGAGCTGGAAAACAAGAATTTTCTCATCCGCCTGCTAGATTGTCGGGATACGATATTTGGGAAGATGTAAAGGATTTGCCCACTGTAATAGAAGATCCATCGAACAGTCGTGTCGATGGGTTCGGACACCCATAACTGGACCAAACGGAGTATCTTCTGGGACTTGCCTTATTGGAAAGATAATCTTATAAGGCATAATCTTGATGTTATGCATATCGAAAAGAATGTGTTCGATAATGTCTTCAATACCGTCATGGACATTAAAGGAAAGACGAAGGACAATCCAAAAGCAAGACAAGACATTGCCGAGATATGCAAGCGTCCTTATCTGAACTTGACACAAAGGGGAGCTGCTGGACAATTAAGTAAGCCGATAGCACAATACACATTGAGCAAGGAAGATAGATTAATAATCTGCAAGTGGGTATCTACTTTAAGATTTCCCGACGGCTATGTGCCGAATTTGTCTAGATGCGTTGACCTCAATGAACGCAAGCTAACGGGAATGAAGAGTCATGACTGCCACGTGTTTATGGAAAGATTACTGCCCATTGCTTTGAAAGAGTTATTGCCTTCTGCTGTATGGGTTCCGTTGGCCGAACTATCAATATTTTTTAGGGTTTGTTCAACTAAGTTGACTGTGCAACACATGGTTGAACTTGAGGAGAAGATTATCTTAACAATTTGCAAGTTGGAGAAAATATTTCCTCCTGGCTTCTTCGACAGCATGGAGCATCTACCGATTCATCTAGCATACGAAGCCCGTGTCGGTGCATCTGTTCATTATCGATGTATGTACCCATTTGAAAGGTACATAAATATCGATATAATTTAAGCTGAATTTCAGTGGATTTTAAAATTCTTTCTTAATTCTCAAGATAATTTGTCTCTCTAGATACCTACACCATCTAAAGAAGAAAGTTGGCAACAAAGCTCATATAGAGGCTTCGACATGCGAAGCATATCTTATCGAAGAGGTGTCAAACTTTTGCTCCATTTATTTCGATACTCATGTTAAAACAAATCGAAATAGACCTCAAAGGAATGACGAGGACGTTGAGGATGGAGGAAGATTCAATGTAAGGGGCAAGCCTGTTGGGGCTAGTAAAAGACGGTGGTTGACAGACGACGAGTATGATGCCGCTCACCGATATGTCTTGTTAAACTGTGACATACAAGAAGTGAGAGATTTGGAGAAGTAAGTCAGTACACTTGCACTCGTTATAATCTCGAATTTGATGAAGTAAGTGACTACACTTATATATTCTTATTTTCTCTAATAGTGTATTTAGAGATGAAGTCAAAATGAGGAGAACCGATATTACCGATGAGGGACTTCAAAGAGAGGTTGATTGTACATTTCCGTCATGGTTTCGCAAATACGTAAGTAACTGTGATTATAATTGAGATTATTAATATATAATCTGAAACATTAAATTATAAATATTTATTTACAGGTTTTATTGCCTAAAACAATACTCACTCATGAGAGTGTTCGTTATCTGGCACTGGGACCGAAAAAGCAAATAAAGACTTGGCCAGGCTATGTCGTTAATGGCTTCAGGTTTAAGTCAACTCAGAATGCTATAAATATCGAATTTATCAATGACGGCATCAGTACCAAGGATTCCGGTGTTTGTATAAGAGGCACCGTCTATGACGACGAGCCGAACTTTGACTATTATGGAGTGCTTCGAGATATTATAGATTTACAATATACTGTCCCATATAATATGCATATTGTGATGTTCAAATGTGAGTGGTTCGATACGACACCAAATATCGGTTGGAGAATCGATAAACAATTTGGATTCGTCGATATAAATCATCGTAGGAGGTATAGAGGGTCCGATACATTTGCGATAGCAAATCAGGCTGTTCAAGTCTACTATACAAGCTACCCAAGGCGTCGTAGAGATCGATTTGACTGGTGGGTAGTATGCAAGATTAAATCTAGAAATACATTCAACGTTGGAGACCCAGCATACCAAGAGGACCAGATCGAAAAGTTCCAATACTTGGGACAACACTCAGATACAATGGATGTTGAAGATATTGTTGAAGAAAATAGAGGAGAGGAAGAGGTTGATACACAAGACTTAGCTGTCAACCAGGGGAGAAAGAGGCGTCTTGTCCCAAATTTTGAGGCAGAAGAAGAAGAAGAAGAAGAAGAAGAAGAAGAAGAATTTGATGGGGATGAGGATACAGATGAAATCGACGATGAAGATAAGGATGAGGATGAGGATGAGGATGAGGAGAATGATGATGAAGACGAGGTCGAGGATGAGAACGAAGACGATGATTAGGTTAAAAATTGTCGTATATTAAAAACACTTCCAATTACGTAAATTAAGTTTGACCTCATCAAAGCAATTACGTGAATTCATGTTTTTTTATTCGATTATTTACTTATTGCATATGGTACTCCTAGTATTTTTCGTCGCGGCGGCACTCGTCTCCCTACTGGTGGTTTGTATATTTTAGTTTAGTTTTTTATATCCATTTACACTTTTATATTGTTAATTATGTTTATGTGTTCTATTTACAGGTTATGATGGCTGGCCGTGGTCGTGGTGCTGGTCGTGGTGGTGGTGGTGGTGGTGGCGCGGGTCGTGGTCGTAGTCGTACTGGTGCTGGTGGTCGTGGTCGCATTCAAAGTTCCCGGGATGTGACCCCATCGAGCGAGCCCGACCCGGAGAGTACCCCGGGCACAGACACATCCCGCCCTCGATCGACCACTTCATCGAGGCATGAGTCCGGATCTGCTAGCGGATCCGTTTCGCTATCGAAACCACCAGCAGCGGATCCACCAGGGGATGCCCCAGTTACTGTACAGTGGGCCCCGGAGTACCCCTATACTCGGTTCTATCCGGTTACTGGGGAGTACATACGCGGACCCGCGGATCCTCCGACGGCACCAGAGAGGCCGAGAGCTATGGCCCGCGGGGACCTCGTAAGTAAATTTAAGTTAATTTATTAAATTTCTTTCATTTATTCAAGTTAATAATCCAGTCGTTTCTTCTTTGTAGGTTTTTTCCGTTTAATGTTGGCAGGGCCTTGGAGAAATTATCAGGGCTAACTTCCACGGTCCCTACCTCAACTTTTCGTCGGTGCCCCCAAACGTGCAGTACGTCTGGCTCGACGAGTTGAGGGTATATATCTATATCTTCTGGTTAATTATTAGTTACTCTTTAATCAACCATTTTTTAAATTACATGATAATTGATTTTCTGTGTTAGACAACGTACTGGTGGCCCCCCATCGCGAGGAGGGGATCCGCAGGACCTACAGAAGTGCTTGCTCGAAGAAGATCGGGATATGATTCATGACCTAAAAATGGGGCATACGAGGCCGAATTGGATCCGGCAGGAGTATTATGAGGACCTCTTAGGTATGATGGATACCCCTGCATACAAGGAGAAATCAGAGAAGGCGAAGGTGAACCGATCTGCCGCGGGCCTTCATACGGGGGGATCAAGGTCCCACGCAGCGATACTTGCAGATCTGGTGAGCAACCGTAAATTTATTTCACTATCGAAATAGGTATTATTAGTTAAAGGAGTTAATTAGTTTCTACGAAAATTTTGTATGCAGGCCCAACGGGCGGTGAAGGAGGGAAGGGCGCCAGAATCGGTCACCATGCACGGCGTGTTCCAGCATACGCACAAAAGACGGAAGGACGGAAGCTTCGTCGACGAGAGGGCCAAGGAGACTGATGCAAGTACTTATGTTTATGAGATTAACGTTAGAATTAAAAGTATTCAGACTATAACTTAGGTAAACTTAGGATTCACACTTAACTTAGTAAAACATAGGATTTAGATTACAACTTAGGTAAATCTTATAATATAAACACATTCATTTGATAAGCTGTGTATCGTGAGGCCCTTAGTCGGGCTCAGTTAACTGACACCGAGGATGTCGGTAAAACGACGCCCTTCCGGACGCCCTCTTCTTTGGCCGCTCGGAATGACTTGTTCGTAGATACCGTCGGCGGCTTTAAGAAAGGGTTCCTGTACGAAGTCGGCTCCCTAGGGCCATTGCACATGGCGACGCAGAGATTTCCACCGACACTGCCTCCTCCCGTGGCCCCGGCAGACGATGATGTTAGGTCGCAGCTTACGCAGCTGCACGAGGCGGTGTCGTCCTTGCGGGAGCAATTTGCCACGTACTTTCCGCCTACGTCTGCTACTGCCGGTCCGTCTGCTGCTGCCGGTACGTCTACTGATGGTGTTCGTCCGTCTTCTACTGGTCCGTCGATTGCAGGTGTCGGTCCATCTTTCGTGGGCCATCTTTCTTTCAACCCTGATGCCCCTGTGGTACCGTCTACGACTGTGACGTCACTCCTGGATCTCATGTCCGCAGAGCAGCTACGTCGACTTCCGAGCAGTGTCTACGACGGCTTGCCTCCGTACCTTGTGGAGGAGTATATTCGTCGGTCGCATATGGGATTACCACCACCGGACAGTCGACCTCCTCCTTCTTAAAATATTGTATTAAGAAAATTTAGATTATTTGTGAGAGCTTTGGACTAATTGTGCTATAATCGGCTTATAGCACCGGATATTATGTTACTCTTTAGGATAATTGATGTTTATTTTCTATTAATTTGGTTTGGTCTGTGATTCTTGGATAATTGGTGTGCATTAAATTCGTATGTGCATATTTGGTCTATGTGATTCTTGGATAATTGGTGTGTATTATATATTTGGTCTGTGTGATTGTTGGATAATTGGTGTGCATTATATATTGGTTTGGTTTATGCATATATTTGTGAACAGGGAAAGTGCTGCAATTTTTTTCTCCAAAAAACTCAGTTAGCGACGGACTAGTAACCGTTTAGCGACGGATAATCCCAGTTGTCGACGGTTTTTTCGACGGATTAGCCGTCGCTATCTGGAGTTTTTAAACTATTTCCAGTTAGCGACGGATGATCGACAGATTATCCGTCGGTAAGGTTCTGGTGGTATAAACTTCGACGGAATAGCGATGGCCTATTCGTCGCCAGGGCGACTGATAATCAACCACTAATCAGTCGCTCGTTCTAGCGAATGCTTAGCGACGGACAATCCGTCGACAAGGTTCTGGAAATGCTTGACATTTCCAGAACCATGGCGATGGATAATCAGTCACTAATTAGTCGCTGTGGCGACAGTGTAGCGTTGGATTAGTGACTACTCTTCCGTCGCCATGGTGATGGAAATGCCAAGCATTTCCAGAACCTGATCAACGGATAGTCCGTCAGCACACCGTCGCTAATCCGTCGTTCGTTACCGACGAATACCGACGGATGAGCGACGGAACGATACGCTCTGATACGCTGTTACGACGGGTTACCGACAGAATTTTACGTCGCTATTGTCTACACAGTTCAGTACTTAATAGTTGAAATGGACGACAGTCCATCAGAAATGCATCGCTAATGCTTCGTATTGTGACGTCGACAAGCCGTCGCTATTCAGTCGCTTGACGACTACGTAGCGACGGACCGTTATTAGCGACGAGCTGATTGTCGACGGATTTTTTTGGCCAAAAACCATCAGTGATCGGTCGCTAATACTAATTACCATCGGATTGGCGACGGATAGGGCCGTCGCTAAAACGATAAATTTTGGTAGTGTCTGAACAGAACTTGTTTTTCCACCATTTATCGATAAAGTAAAGCACAAGCAATCAGGTCATGTAACAATCTTGTACAGGATCAGGACAAGACTAGACTGGGCTGGACTCCATCCAATCAATCACGGCCAAGCAATGAGTACGGCTTGATACTTTAACTAACTAGGGTTATCACAAGCCTAGTTACTAGCAAGATGCAATGAGATGTTCCAGCAGTCACAGGCCCTGCAGCTATCCAGGTTATCCAGGCGAGGTTGATTATTAAAGTTATCTAGAATTATTAGATGGCTTAGAGTGCAACACATAATAGTATGCCTTGTACTTGTTTCATGAAGTGCCCCACATGACAGTGGGCTGGAAATGTGCCCTACTCGACGGCAGGCTACAAGTCCCTCAGGTGTGGCCGGGATAACGGGATCGCCTGTAACTGGAAACATCTCTCTATATGAACTACTTGATCAATCTAGTTATTAACCTTAGTCAGATTCAGTCTGAATCCCTGACCATGGTAACCAGGGACTCATGTCCTAAATATGATGCAAGACGAGACTAGACTAGTAGCTTGTACAAACAAGTTTCAAGCAAGCACCCAAGGTGTCAAGACAAGAGTACTTAGCAAGTCAAGATGGCGGTCACAACAGCATTCCGGAGTTCATATCAAGATTACTTAGTAGGTCAAGAGAACCATCACAACGGTGTTCATGAGTTCATATCAGGATTACTTGTCAGGAGTGCACCACAACGGGTCACCATCTTGTCATGTTATTTGTACTTGTTACTTGTTGGGAGTGCGCCACGACAGGCCACCATCACGAGTTGTCACAAAATCATGCTGTGTATAGATTACAATACTAACATATCATGATTATATCGAGTTCATGTCAAAAGGCGTAAGGATATAATAAGGGGTGCCACGCGCCCAATAAAGGGGGTTCTAGGGCAATGGATGCCAGGGTCACACTTAGCCGGGCAAGGGGGTAAGATACGCTAGTGCCAAGAAGCCTCCGGGCAGGGGAGTATGCCAAAGGAGTACGCCAAGGGGAGTACGCGTAAATAAGGTACGCATAAAAGAGCATGCGTAAATAAAGTACGCGTGAATGAGTACACGCGTAAATGAAGTACGCGTAAAGGAGTACGCGTGAAGCTTGTACGCGTAAATGGAGTACGCGTAAAAGAGTACGCGTGAAGCTTGTATGCGTAAATGGAGTACGCGTAAAAGATACGCGTGAAGCTTGTACGCGTAAATGGAGTACGCGTAAAAGTGTACGCGTGAAGCTTGTTTTTACGCCAAGACTGGGAAGGCTTGCTTTATGGGTAAAACAGATTCACGCTGACACGAATAAACGTGGGCATAGAGTTTAATATTACGCAGGTACGTATAAACGTGGGTGTAGAACTTGTCTAGAACTCCAAACTTCTATGAAACTTTAATCTAAGCCAAAATGGAACTTCCATGGATCAAAATGGGGTCGAACGAAGTTCTCTACAACATGGAACAACCAAAACTTGAAAATAATAAGGTTTGATAGATCAAAATCCAAGAAATTCGAAAATGCAACAACTTAGATCTACAAGAAATAAACCATAAAAATCGAAAATGCTAAGTACTAAAGTGTCTTAGAATCTTGTGAGGAAGACAATGGAAGAACAAAAATGGAGATCCTCCATGAAGCATGTTGCACTTGCCTAAGCCTCTCTCTTGGTAGGCAAAGAGAGTTATGAGGAAGAAGAAGGAGTAAATGAGAAAGTGTGAAAGTAATGAAGAGAGAGAAAGGGTTGGTGGGTTTAAATGGAGATGGTGGTAGGTAGGGGGTTGGGTTCATGATGAACCACCCTAAACCAAAACAAGCCAATCCAAACCGAACCCAAGTCAAAATAAACCAAAATAAACTAAGTCATGCAAGATTAGCTAGACAAGTCTGATTGCGGGTCGGAATTCCGTACACGTATACTGAAAATATGTATAACGAAAAACGGAGGTGACAACTCTACCCACCATAAAAGAATTTTGTCCTCGGAATTTAATCAAGAGGCTAGAAATATCGACAAGCGATACTAATCACATGCAAGTTATAACTAAGCAAACAATCCAGTAATCATTCATACAAGTAATGAATTTGAAGGCATAAGGCATAAGAAGATATTATACCTTACGAGTCAAGCAGGTCGGGATATCGTGATCGGATATCATCTTTATGCTCCTACGTTGACTCACCCAATGAGTGATGACCCCAAGTAACACGGACTAACTTGATAGTCTTGTTCTTGAGTATCTTCTCTCTTCGGTCCAATATGGATACAGGTCTCTCCTCATATGAAAGGTTGGTACCAACAACCAATTCTGAATGATCAAGGACATGACTCAGATCCGGGATATACCGTCGCAATTGAGATATATGAAAGACATCATGTACCTCTCATAACGACGACGGAAGAGCGAGACGATAGGACACATCACCTATCCGCTCCAAAATATCGAACGATCCTATATACCTAGGACTAAGCTTTCCTCGCACGCCGAATCGAATGACGCCACGGGTAGGTGAGATCCTAAAGAATACGTGGTCGACGACAGAAAATTCAAGGGGACGCCGATGAGAATTGGTCCAATGATGCTGGCGATCTTGTGCAACTCGAAGTTGATCTCTGACTTGTCTGACCACCTCAATAGTCCGTGTTATCATCTCCGGTCCAAGCATTTGCCTCTTACCGATATCATCCCAAGCTAAAGGAGATCTGCACTTCCTGCCATACAAGGCTTCAAAGGGTGCCATCTAGATACTGGCCTGGAAACTGTTATTATAGGAGAACTCCACAAGATGCAGGTGATCTTCCCACGAACCACCGAAGTCGAGTTTACATGACCGTAGCATATCCTCAAGAGTCTGGATCGTACGTTCTGACTGACCATCTGTCTGCGGATGATAAGCTGAACTGAACTTGAGACGAGTCCCCAAACTTTTCTGAAGACTCTGCCAAAAGTACGATGTGAATCTTGAATCTCTATCAGATACAATACTAACTGGTACTCCATGTAACCTGACTATCTGCCTGAGGTACAATTCTGCTAGCTGATCCGTTGACTGGCTAATTCTGAAAGGAAAAAAATGAGCTACCTTGGTGAGTCTGTCAACTATAACCCAGATATCATCTGTAACGCCCCAGTCGCAAAATACGTAGGACTAGGAACGTAAACATGCCAGCTGTATTCATACGAAGTATACTCCAATATATGGAAGCCTCGTATAAATACATAAGCTGTAAAATGCAGTAAAATCCCAACTAATCTCATCCACAAGAATAAAAGAATAGAAGATGTCATATATGAGAATAAATTGTCTTGATACAATATGTTGGGCGGAGACAAATCCACTACCAACAAAATAAGGAAAAGTACATGATAGAATAAATGAATTTGGCGAGCGAAGCGAAGACGATCCAAGTGCAATCATCCTCGAGAAATAGCAATGAACACGGCTAGAGCTAAAGCACCTGCAAATGACAATAGCACACACCTGGCAAGACAACCAGGTCCTCAGAGGGACGTAACAAGACACATCATAGCATGCCATATAAACTGAATAAATATCGCTCAAATAAATAAGTCAATCGAATTATAACATGTTCCAATACGCGCCTACTGAACGAGCGTACCATCCCCCCAACCAAACAAGGACAGGAGATGGTAAACTAATTCACGACGACGTATCTTTCCATGCTAAGAATCCGATGTGGTATCCGGACCCCAACAAGGTTCAATACCTTCTCATCGAAGTAGTAAGTCACACCTACAACCAAACAAGGACAAGATGTGACGAACTAATCCGCGACAAGTTATTGTTCCAAGCCACGGTCAGATACAAGTACCCAAACCAAAAGTACTCGTACCTAACGGATAGGGTAGCCTACCGTTCTAAGTGAAATGTAGTTAAGAACAATCCTTCCTACGCATGGGCCCTGGCTAAATAGGATCGGCGTAGTCCCCCTTGGGCACCAGAGGCCCAATCAATAAGAGCATGACGTTCCGCAGAACCGTCAGTGGCCGTCAATAATCATGGGTAATCTGACCCGCGTCTCCGGCGGAGCTCACGGGTTACAAAGGGAAAGTACATCGAAGCCCATACGCTAAGGAATTGTTCTTCCTGCCCAATGCCTACTGTGTTGTATCCACAACACAACCACTATAACCGCTAAGTCAAACTAGCATGCAACTTCTATTAGCGGTTATTCCTATCGCACGGCTTGTACGTACTGGTGGCCAGCCAATCACGCACTTCCGTGTTCTACATGTGACACACAACCTCGTGTTACAACGTGTCAGGGCCAATGAATGCAACACACAAGGTGTCCCTTAAATCTAGGTTTATTGTGAGAAAAATAATACATAGCAGGAAATAAATGAACGGTAAGTTCTATCAGTTATGCTATGTATCACAATTTATTTTGCATAAAGAAAATAATAGACATGCATGAAATATGAGCTAAAAATAAGTAAACAGCTAATGGCAAGGTGTCTTGCCTGGTAGTACGCCTGGTGGTGCTGCAATGATCCAGGTGGTACGATCTGTGATTTCGGTACAACAACTATGCAAGGGGACCTCTGTTGACGGCACGGACAGTTCCATTGGGTTCAGAAGGGTCAAATTAGTTAGGGTGGACATAAGGTAGGCTTGAATTGGCAAGGGATTGTGAATACGACTATTCGCGGAAGAGGGAGATAATCGAAGGAATTTGAAAAAATAATATACGATTTAGAAAACTATTTATAATAATTTGAAACTATATTTGAAAATCCAATATAATTAAAAACTAGGTTTTACTTTTATTCAAAATAATATAAATAATAAGTACTTTTAGGAAAACAACTTATGATAATGAAAACAAAATTTTTTTTTATCCAATATAATTTTTAGAAAAGTCATAATACACAATAATATTTTTTTTAGAGCTTATAAACAAAAATTTGAAATTAATATAGGACTACGCCTCATACCATATTTGTTATAATAGAAAATACAAATAAATAATTTCCACAAAAATAATAATTTTAATAATAACAATAATAACAATAATATTAATAAGGATAATGATAATAATAACAATAATAATAATAAAAATATTACGTATGATGTTAGCTATATAATAATACAATGTAACCCAAACAAAAATAGTAATAATAATAGTCAATAGTAATATTATTAATAATCCTAATAATATATAAAAAATATATCAAATATCATTAAAAGTAAAAACAAATTTCACTATCTGTTCCCTTTATTAAAAGTAAGATAAAAATAATAATAATTTACTCTTAACTGTTCTCTTTTAGAATCAACAGTAGTAACTAAAATAATAATAATAATAATAATAATAATAAAAATAAAAATAAATAACCAAAGAAAACTAAAGTAAAAGTAAAGAGAACGTGGTTCTCCTCAAACCAATAAATTTGTACAGAACCCAACTCAGAGAGGGGAAGAGAGAGAGATAAAAAAATAAAAATAAAAAAAACGAAAAAAGGACAAAGGAGAGGTGGGGGCTCATTTACTCATCCTTTCATTATGAACCAGAGAGAGTGGGAGTGAAGGTGAGAAAAGGGGTGTGGAATTTTAAGCGAGTGAGAGAGAGAGCAGGAGAGAGAAGAGGGAAATCGAGTGGGAGAGAGAGAGAGAAGAGACGATCGGGAGGAAGAGAGAGAGGCTGAGGGAGAGGAAGTGTGGAGCGGAAGTCGGGAAAGACGGCGGGGCTGTCGACATGATCGGCGGAGAGGGTTTTGGGGAGAGGCCGGAGTGGGAGAGAGGGTGATGCGGCGGCGGTCGACAGGGGGAAGAAGGGGCTGGTCGGTCGGGTGAAGGGAGAAGAGGGCGGCGATGGTTTCGGCGGAGGCGGAGCGACGGGTGGTCCGGCCGGGGCTCGAGGCTGCGACGCCGGCAGAGGTGAGTGAGCGGCGGGGGCGCGGGTCAGAGGTCGGTGGCTGGGCTCTGCGGAGGTGGCGGTTCGGTGATGACGCGTCCAGGCGGTGGCGCTGGAGCAGACGGCCGTGGCTCGCCGTGGTGAAAGCTCGTCGTCGAGGTAAGGTGGTGGTTTCCTACTATTGTTAATTTTGGGGTTTTGATCTGTCTGTGGTGACGATGATGGCGGTGGGGGTTTTGTTGGTGGCCGGTGATGGTGTTGCCTGGTCGGGAGAGGAGCGGCGGTCGGAGTGTGACCGGGGCGAGGGATCCGGTGGTCTGGAGGAGGGAAGGCGTGGAGGTGGTTGTGGTGAGGTGCGGAGCACGGGGTCGTTGGGCATGGCTGGGAGTGCCGGGGTCGGGCTGTGGCGGATTCCAGGGACATGTGGTGGCGGGGACGCCGGAGTGGCGACGATGGTGATCGGCGGTGTCGTGGTTGTGCTGATAGTGGTGGTTATGTTGTGGGCGATGGTGGTGGTGTACTGGAAGTCGGAGTGGGCTTTGCGGTGGTGGAGACGGGGTGGTTGCTGCGGTGACGATGACGATGACAAGGGTGATGGTGTCGATGGGGCTGCTGGGTCGGGCTCCGGGGTGGTCGTGGCGTCGGGGTAGAGACGGGAGTCGGGTCTGGAGAGGTGTTGGCGCTGATGGTGTCGGGGAGACGGGATCCTAGATTAGGTTTTGATTACGTCGGGGTTTGTCCGACAAGAAATTTGTAGATGTAAAGATTGGAATAAGAATCTGGGCACGGACACGTGGCACGCACCATGGTTGGAGAATTATTTGTGGAAAAATTTTGGTTTGTGGAGAACAATGGAGGAGTACCTACCTATTTATAGGATGTGGGAATTCCCATTGGGATAGGACTAGGAATAATTTAAATCCCAAAATAGATAATTCAATACTTAAATTAAATAATTCAATAAATCTTATCTCAAATCAAATCCAATTTTAAATCAAATCTAGTTTAAATCAAAATCCATTTCCAAATATAAATCAATTTGAATCTAATTAAATTCCCTAGTTTAAAATCATGTGGAATAACTTAAATGTCAAATATTAACTATTTAAATAAAACCACAGTTTCAAATCAAGATCTAAATCTCCACCATGATTTCAAAATATATTTTCCAAAAATACTATAAATAATAATTTCGAAAATCATAATTATTTTTAAATACCTTTTTAAGTAATAAAATATTTATATTAATAAATCTAGAAAATTATATTTTTATTTAAAATAATCTAGCAACATATTTATGAAATATATGTATGAACGAATAATATTATTTATTCTAATTGAAAGGCTTTTCATAATTAAAATTATAGACTTGAAAATGATAGCTAGAAATAATTATTACATATATTATTTTGAAACCGTAAAAATAGAAAAAATGTTTTTCTAAAAATATGTACGCTCGCACATATTCGCACTCGTCGAGCAAACGAAAATTTCGCATACGACGTACAATACGACTACGTGACATACAGTACCAAAAATTTTAAATCCATGCAAATTAATAAATAAATAAAAAAATCGTAGAAATTTAGGGGTTTTACAGCATCTCTTCCAGCTGGGAATTTGGGTAATTTAGTTACAAAATCCATGGTAATGTACTCCCATTTCCATTCTGGGATCGGTAAAGGTTGAAGAAGTCCAGCTGGTCTCTGATGTTCGGCCTTAACTTGCTGACAAAATAAACAACGAGAGACAAACCGAGCTATCTCCCTCTTCATGCCATTCTACCAGAAATGCTGTCGAATATCACGATACATCTTCGTGCCACCGGGAGGAATAAAGTATTAAGAACTGTGAGCTTCTGCCATGATCTCCTGTCTGATATCACCACTGGGTACACAAAGACGCCTTCCATGTCAAAGTGTACAGTCTTCATGAATACATAACTCTGGTCTTCGTCCTGCTACACATTCTGCCCTAAGCCGCTAAAGCCTAGAATCCGCTGACTATGCTAACTTAATCCTCTCAACTATGCTGGACTAAACTTGCATGCTGGCCATCAATGCCGCATTGGAAGGAAGAACTACTTCTATTCCCATCTTCTGAAGATCTGCTAACAACTCTGGCTGTGCTGTGAGAAAATAAACTCCGGCTCTCCTGTTCAATGCATCTGCAACTATGTTGGCCTTCCCAGGATGATACTCAGGTTGATGTCATAATCTACAAGTAGCTCTAGCCATCTCCTCTAACGCATGTTAAGATCCTTCTAGGTAAACACATACTTAATACTTTTGTGGTCGGTGAAGATCTCTACCCGATCTCCATACAGGTAATGCCTCCACAGCTTCAATGCAAAAACTACTACTACTAACTCCAGGTCATGGGTTGGGTAATTCCTCTCATGATCACGAAGTTGTCGTGATACATAAGCTATAACCTTCCCATGCTGCATCAATATGCATCTTAGTCCCTTGCCGGATGCGTTACAATAAACTAAAAATTCTCCAGCCCCATCTGGAAGCGTGAGAATGGGTGCCGTCATCAATCATTGCTTTAACTTCTTAAATGAACTCTGACACTCTACTGTCCAAGGAAACTGGACATCCTTGCGAGTCAACTGCGTTAGTGGTGCTGAAATCCGAGCGAAGTCTGATATAAACTGCCGGCAATAGCCGGCTAATCCAAGGAAACTCCGAACTTCTGCTACGGTTCTGGGTACTGGCCATGTCTCTATGGCAACTATCTTCTGGGGGTCCACTTCCACTCCACCTCTGGTAATGATGTGACCCAAGTACAAGATACGATCCAGCCAAAACTCATACTTACTAAACTTCGCGTATAACTGGTGCTCTCTGAGAATTTGAAGAACTACACGAAGATGCTGCTCATGCTCTGCCTCATTCTTGTTATAGACCAGAATATCATCTATAAATACTATTACGAACTGGTCCAAATAAGACATAAAAATATAATTCATGAGGTCCATGAATACGGCTGGCGCATTGGTCGCTCCGAATGGCATAATAAGGAACTCCCAATGTCCATATCTGGATCTGAATGCTGTCTTCGGGACATCTTGCTCTCTAACTCTGATCTGATGGTACCCTGACCGCAAGTCAATCTTCGAAAATACTGCTGCTCCTTTGAGCTGATCAAAAAAATCATCTATTCTCGGGAGTGGATATTTGTTCTTGATTGTCACTGAGTTCAAGGTACGATAGTCAACATATAATCTGGACGTACCATCCTTCTTTTTTACAAAAAGCATCGGGGCTCCCCAAGGTGATCCACTAGTACGGATGAATCCCTTGGTCCTGAGTTCTTCAATCATCTTATACAAGATCTCCAATTCTGACGGTGCCATCCGGTAGACTCTCTCTGACACTGGTACTGTTCTGGGAATCAAGTCTATGGTGAACTTAATCTCTCTCTCTGGTGGCATACCTAGAAGCTCCTCGGGGAAAACATCGGGAAACTCTTCTACAACTCTGGAAAATCGAACTGCCGCTGCCACTACCATCCAAAATACTAGAGGAGAAGGTTCTATTCCGCCTTGGAAAAATAAAAACTCTGGGTCACCAGGAATACTGAAAATAATCTTGTCGATATGGCAATCTATTCTAGCATACTGGTTCCTCAACCAATCCATTCCTAGGACCACATCATAGTCGACCATCGGGAATTCTATCAACCTAGCGGGAAACTCTCTACCGCTAACTACGATCCGATACGAAGAAAAGGCTCTATCTACACCCACAAGACTGTTACCAGTAAGTATATTAAGCCTCACTGATAAGGACTCGGGCTCCAGTCCTATCCGTGTTGCGAATCGTGTAGACATGAATGAATACGATGCTCCCGAATCAAATAATACTGATACAGAAAAAGAGTTGACGAGAATGGTACCTGCCACCACCTCACCTGAAGCTAACTCTTCTTCTACCGTCAGAGCTATAGCCTGACCTTGTCCTCTTGGTGCTGGTCCCCTCTGCTGGAAACCTCTCTACCTGTTCTGGTTCTGAGCCTGGGCCTGGGAATACTGCTACGGCTTTTGCTACTGGAAAGCTTGGGCCTGAGGCGGCAATGGCCTCGGAGGCTGGTACTGTTGCTGGACCACTAACCGATGGACTGGTTAGGTTCGATGACGATGAACTGGTCCTATGCGGACAAGACCCTATCATGTGGTCCGATGCCCCATAAGCCAAATACAATCCCTGTGCTCTGCGACACTCTGAAACAACGTGACCGGGCTTCCCACAATGAGAGCAACCCATTGCGGAAGACTGCTTCTGCTGCGGAGGATACGTCGGGGCTGAATGGTGAACTGACTTAACTAAGGCTGCCCGCCTCAGAGTTCCTATATTCAAAGCCCTAGCTGCCGGGGCTGGAGTTGATGAATGTGACATTTGCCCATGGGACCTCTTCCGACCTCCGATTCGGTCCACTATCTTCTGAGAAGTATACTCATGCCTATTCGCTGCTCATAAGACGACATTAAATGTCTGGTGCTCGAATTGTTCCACAGCTAGAATAATCTCTAGGTGGAATCCCTGCTGGAACCGCTGGGCTCGGTCTAATTCGGTTGCCACCAAGGTAGGAGCAAACCGACTTAGTCTTGAAAACTCGGTCGCATAACCATCGATCGTTCTTTCCATCAGCTTCAAATTGGTGAACCTCGTCTGCAGGTCGTACCGAGCTACAGCATCAAAGTACTTGATCTGAAACTTGTTGCTGAATACTGCCCATGGGACAGGCGTCGCCAATCCAACTGCTTGCATCATCTACCAGCTGCGGGCTAAGTCTAATAACTGTAGGCGCACAACGGCTACCTTCTCTCCTTCGAAAATCCTAGCTGCCTCTAGGATAACTTCTATGTCCTGAAGCCAAGCATCAGCAGCGATAGCATCTTCACTGCCATCAAAGAATGGAGGGTTCAAACGCTTGAAGCTGTTGGCCGCGTTGTTCCCTTGGTAACCAACTCTACCCATGGCATCTTGTACTGTCTGGTGCAGGGCGTCACCTCGACGATCTTGAGATGCAAGCAATTCCCTGATGAGTCCCACCAGGGTTCTATTATCAGGCTCTGTAGGCTGGACAGGGTGAACTGGTGGCTCTTGACCCCCGGTAGACATGACCCTGGAGGCTACCCCTGAGTGCTGGGCTTGATCTCCAGGTTGCTGCTGGTTCACTGGAGGTGCCCCGCCTTGCTGATCGGTAGGACCAGGAATAATGCCGCTGAAGAAACGACATGGGCAGCAATAAGGAAGGACTATGATAGATCAAGGATATAAGCATATGATCACATCAAGATATCAAAAATATTAGAAGACACGAGTAGGGATCAAGGGAGAGTGCTGATTGAGACATCTATTTCGTGAAACCCTCACACATCTTGATTTTCAAGACCTGTATGGGCCACCACTTAAACCGTGTCACACCCCAGATCCAGAATACTGGAGAGCGGAGGACAGACACAGCCAGCTACGTATATTATAATGAATTCCACCTCGATATACGGTCACGGCTGTCTAGATACATGAGGGTTTAACTACAAGCCAATAGTCTCTTAAGGTCAAGAATAAGCCTAGTGTCTCAATCTCAAGCAAGCAAGTAAATATAACAAGATGGTAGATCATCAGATATAGAAAGTAAGGCGTCCCATACATTACATATTCAGATGATCATGAAGCTAGTCATACAAAATACGAAAACTAGTAAGAGTTTAATTCATACATGATCAACCCTAGGATTTGTCAATCATGTTACAGCCCGTAGGTAGACAGTAAGTAAAGATACAAACGAGATAACACTTGCTCGGTGGCTAAACGCCTCAAAAGAATAATTTTACAATAGAGTGGGAGAGCAAAATAAAACCCACTCGTTGCCAGTATTTCTTCTAGTGGTCACCATCTGGCTGGGAGGCAGGAAGATCCTCGGAAGCTGCTACGAAATCTGGCCATACAAAACCAGCTAGGTTAGACCCCAGAAAGTGCAAGTGCCACAAGGGAGGCTTCACTTAAGGACTAAAACCAGCAATTAGTACAAAAAAATAATTATATAATAAAAGACTAGAGATATGGAAAATCATGATGATATACGATAGGATAACCATGGGACTATTCAGATAACCAAGTTACAACTCTTAAACCAAACAAGGACCGGGGTTGTAACCCTTCATCTGAACGGAACTTGGTTTTCCATCATTTATCAATAAAGTAAAGCACAAGTAATCAGGTCATGTAACAATCTTGTACAGGATCAGGACAAGACTAGACTGGGCTGGACTCTATCTAATCAATCACGGCCAAGCAATGAGTACGGCTTGATACTTTAACTAACTAGGGTTATCACAAGCCTAGTTACTAGCAAGATACAATGAGATGTTCCAGCAGTCACAGGCCATGCAGCTATCCAGGCGAGGTTGATTATCAAAGTTATCCAGAATTATTAGATGGCTTAGAGTGCAACACATAACAGTGTGCCTTGTACTTGTTTATGAAGTGCCCCACATAACAGTGGGCTGGAAATGTGTCCTACTCGACGGCAGGCTACAAGTCCCTCAGGTGTGGTCGGGATAACGGGATCGCCAGTAACTGGAAACATCTCTCTATATGAACTACTTGATCAATCTAGTTATTAACCTTAGTCAGATTCAGTTTGAATCCTTGACCATGGTAACCAGGGACTCATGTCCTAAACATGATGCAAGACGAGACTAGACTAGTAGCTTGTACAAACAAGTTTCAAGCAAGCACCCAAGGTGTCAAGACAAGAGTACTTAGCAAGTCAAGATGGCGGTCACAACAACATTCCAGAGTTCATGTCAAGATTACCTAGCAGGTTAAGATAACCATCACAACGGTGTTCATGAGTTCATGTCAGGATTACTTGTCAAGAGTTTGTAGAAGCATGGAATTTCAGGCGCATCAACAGGCCAGAATTCCTATGCGCTTAACACAACATGCGCCAGGGAGCTAAAACGAAGTACTTAGTACAACCAAGAACAGTAAAAGTATAGACATCAAAAGAAGATTTTTTATTTCATATAAATGTCTATTACATGTCTAAAAAAAGTTTTACAAAGGAGAATTTCTACAAAAAAGAAAGATCCTAAGACTACAGCCAGGCGCAGCAAACTGTCATGCGCCTTCCGCCAGGCGCATCATCTTCCAGGCGCTTCACTTCATCGTTTCAATTAGGCGCGTCTCTTCAGCATCTCAGTTAGGCGCGTCTCTTCAGCGTCTCAGTTATGCGCATCATGAAGTCTCAGCATATGCGCTCCACTTCAAGTGCTTCGGCTAAAGGAGCAGCTTTCAGCACAACCAGAGTGGGCAATACCCCACTCTAGCTGGAGAAAGAGCTCTCCAAAGCCCAAGGAAGATGGGGGTACCACAATTCTGATCTGCGGCTCTTTCGAAATAACGGAGATGGGGCTCGAGCATCCCGATCTTTGGATGCAACAGGCACCTTCCACCTGGCTCAGAAGCCCACGATTCCGACTTTTGGATGTAACAGTCACCTTCAAGTGCATGAATGAAGACAACTCGTCGCATCTTCACCCTCGGGAGCATCTTGTCAATAGAATGTGCTCGAGCAAATAAGTTCATTCAGGGATACGTGAGAGAACGAGAAGCAAACTCTCTTCTTGCTGCTATTTATAGGCCAGGCAAATCAAACCCATGCGCCAAGTGGCGGGCTCTCCGAATCCTATCCAAATGAATTTGCATTTATGGTGATGAACCTGACGCCTTGAATTTAGCCAAGTCAAAACGGCTATTTAAAGCATTGAAGAACTCAACAGTCGGACCAATAAAGACGTATCATGCAAACGGATACATCGGTCAGATACCGCGTATTGTACAGACGTGCCCATCAGCACCATACGTCCCGTATGGATGTGCCCAACGAAGCACAGGTCCATGCATCCTAATCAATATGGACCCGTGCGCCCAGTGGAGTACAAATCGACGCACCCACTTTGGCTCATCACCTGTCACGTCCCAGAACCAGAATACTAGAGAGCGGGGGAATGACTCAGCCAGCTACGTATTACGGGTAGATGAATACCGTATAATATGATCAATGCTGTCTAAAAGACAAGGGGGTGCATACTACATGAAAATCTCGCTATGGTCACTTCGTATCTATTGTCTCAATCATTCAAACAAGAAACAGAAATAGAGAACATGTAAGATAAAGCAGTAAGGCGTCCCAAACGCTCAGTCAAAATGTTCTTAATATCTGGCTTTACAAAACATAGCCAGATGATGTAGCAAAGTATACACAATTGTTATCAGCTGCAGTCTGACTTAATTACAATTATGCAAAAGTAAGTACAAGACAATCCGACTAACATGTCGGTGCCAAACGGCAAAGTATAAAGTAAATAACAAAACGAGCGGGGAGGTAAGGAACCCACTCGAGTCCTCCTGCGATCATCCCTCTAGTATTGACCATCTTGGAGGTAGAGGTAAGCTGAGTCCTCGGGAACCGGCTCTAAATCTGGCCATGCAAAACCAGAGAGGTTAGACCTCTAATAGCAAGTACCGCAAGGAAGCACGATATGAGACATTAAACCAGTAATTAAGAGAATATAATAATAGATCTCTGCTTGCTACTGGGATTCACATAACATCACGACACTTCGAACCAACCTCCTAACCAAACAAGGACAGAAGTTGGCCCGTCATGTCCTGATGCTCTGATCATCTCAGTTAGGTAACAGAGTAGGTACAATACACAAACAAATCAACTTAAACGACCATCCAACTCCTACGGCTTACTACTGTGAGTTCCAAGTTATCCTGGAATTTTTTAATAAAGATTTCTCAGTTCTTACTATGGACAAGCAAGGCTAGTCGATCCAATCAATCAATTGCGCCAATCATGAATTAGACGAGTCCCCGCAGGACGCCCGTCATCAATATACAATATACAGTAAATAGTATAACCAGATACCGCTCCATGCCCGTGTGGCAGGTTTGCAGTATCTGTGGGGACCAGCCGGCCTGTCGGGCAATACTAGTCCCAAGAGGGCTGCCATGTAAGAACTCGGGAATCTATTCTCTCCATACAATCATTATTTTTATTTAACTTAATAGTCTCTACGTTGAGTGAAATCCCTTGCCGTGGATCATGGTCATTCGGAATGAGTACTTTCGTACGGGGTACGATATGCACAACTCTACAACGATGCCCGTACGGTTAGGTTGTAGGTCTTACATAGCGTAATACAACAATCCAAACTAACTACGGAACAATCATGCCTTGACCATAAAGTACACATGCTTCTTTTATAGTAAAATAAATAAATAAATAAATAAATTGAAGCCTGCATGTGTGCCTGTATGTCAATATTCGGGATTGGCCAATCGATTTCAAATATGAACGTGTCTTATTCCATTTAATTCAATAAGACGACTAGCCAGTCTCTTAGTTCCATCTAGGAACGCATGATCAATAATTAATCAAGATAACAATCAATGTTAATTAATGCCAAATTCGGGAAATAAACATTGGAAAATAAATAATGATTGGAAAATAAATAATCTCATGCGCTGTGGGAAATGATTGGGAAATAAATAAATCTCATGCGCTGTGGGGAATGTTTGGGAAATAAAGAATCTCATGCGCCTGAGGAATGATTGGGAAATAAATAATATCATGCGCTGTGGGAAAGGTTGGGAAATAAATAATATCATGCGTCTGAGGGAAATGATTGGGAAATAAATAATATCATGCGCTGAGGAATAAGATTGGGAAATAAATAATATCATGCGCCTGAGGAAAATGATTGGAAAATAAATAATATCATGCGCTGAGGAATAAGATTGGGAAATAAATAATATCATGCGCCTGAGGGAAATGATTGGGAAATAAATAATATCATGCGCTGAGGAATAAGATTGGGAGGAAATAAATAATCTCATGTGCCTGAGGAATGAAATTCTTATGCGGCTGTGAGATGAGATTGGGAAATAAATAATCCATGCGCCTGAGGAATGAGATTGGAAAATAAATAAACTCATGTGTTGTGGGAATGCGGCTGTGAGATAAGATTGGAAAATAAATAATCCATACGCCTGAGGAATGAGATTGGGAATTAAATAAACTCATGCGCTGTGGGAATGCGACTGTGAGATGAGATTGGGAAATAAATAATCCATGCGCCTGAGGAATGAGATTGGGAAATAAATAAACTCATGCGCTGTGGGAATGCGGCTGTGAGATAAGATTGGGAAATAAATAATCCATGCGCCTGAGGAATGAGATTGGGAAATAAATAAACTCATGCACTGTGGGAATGCGGCTGTGAGAAATGAGATTTCATGCGCTGTAGAAGAAAGATTCATGCGGCTGGGACTGTTCTTCTTCTCCAAATTTCTGAGAACAGAACCATGGAAGAGAACCATGGAAGCCATTGCTTCCAAGCTCCATAAATCCTTCATCCCAAGCCCAAATATGGACTTCCATAGGTCAAAATTGGGTAGAACGAAATTCTCTACAACATGGAACCATCAAAACTTGAAGATAACAAAGTTTACTAGATCAAAACCTAAGAAATCCGAAAATGTAACAAACTTAGATCTACAACAAATCAGCCATGGAAATTGAAAATGCTAAGTACTAAAGAGGCTTAGAATCAAGTAAGGAGGATGATGGAACAATAATAATGGGAATCCATCAAGAAGCAAATTGGCACTTGCCTTGCTCTCCTAGGTTGGTGGGAGAGTTATGAGGAAGAAGAAGATAAATGAGAAGAAATAATGAAGAGAGAGAGAAAGGGTTTGGGGCTTTTTAATGAAGGAGTGGTGGTAGGTGGGGGGTTTATTTCGGTTCATGATGAACCAACATAATTAAACCAATCTGAGCTGAACCCATAGCAAAGCTAAAGCAGAGTATAAAAACTGAAAGTAAAGTACAGAAATGAAATTGCAGGAAATTAATTAACATAAAATTAAAGGAATTTAAATACAGAGCAATACATGATAAATATAAAATATTTACATTTAAACAGTACATGCATTATAAAAATACGTATTCTGGGAATGGGAAGTGACATCTCTACCCTCCTTAGAAAAATTTCGTCCTCGAAATTTCAAATCCAAGCATGATAGAAACATCAGAGCTGAACTACTCTAGGTATAAGCAATTTAAGTAAGCAATCATTCTACAATGTCAATAGTATGTAACATATCTATGTTGAACATTCTACGATACCAAGCAATTCTACTCGTAAGGTGGAAAGCATGAGGAGTTAAGACAATCAAGGTATACAGAAAGAGATATACCTTGTGAGTCAAACAGGTGCGGATACCGTGATCGGATATCATCCTCACGTTTCCACGTTGACTCCCCTAAAGAGTGATGACCCCAAGCAACTCGGACAAGGCTAATTGTTCGGTTCTTGAGTATCTTCTCTCTTCGGTCCAAAATAGACACAGGCTGTTCCTCGTAAGACAGGTTGGTACCAACAACCAGCTCAGAATGATCAAGAATATGGCTTGGGTCTGATACATACCTTCGCAACTGGGATACAAGAAATACGTCATGCACCTCTCGTAACGAAGGTGGAAGGGATAAACGATAAGCAACATCGCCTATCCTCTCAAGAATAACAAATGGGCCCACGTACCGCGGACTCAACTTCCTGCGAACGCCAAACCTAATGACCCCATGGGTAGGTGAGATCCGCAAGAACACGTGGTCCCCAACAGAAAACTCTAGCGGCCTACGATGCTGGTCTGCCCAATGACGATACCGATCCTGTGCAACTCGAAGTCGCTCTCTAATTCCTTTAATCACTTCCACTGTCTGAACAATCATCTCCGGGCCTAACATCTTTCTCTCCCCGATGTCGTCTCATGCTAGTGGCGACCTACACTTCTTAAGTGCTTCAAATGGCGCCATCTGGATACTGGCTTGATAACTGTTGTTATAAGAAAACTCAACTAAGTGCAGGTGGCTCTTCCAAGATCCTCCAAAATCTAGGATGCAAGCTTGCAACATATCTTCTAGGGTCTGAATTGTTCTTTCTGATTGCCCGTCCGTCTGTGGATGGTAAGCCGTGCTAAATCTTAACTTGGTACCCAAGCTATGATGTAAGCTCTTCGAAAAATGTGATATAAAATGGGTATCTTTGTCTGACACAATACTGAATGGGACCCCATGCTGCCTGACTATCTGCTGCATATACAACTCTGCCAACTTCTCCGTAGATTGACCTACTCTAAAAGGAAGAAAGTGTGCCACCTTTGTAAGCCGATCTATGATTTCCCAAATAGCATCCTTACCACTTGGTGATCTCGATAAACTGGTCACAAAGTCTATTGTGGTATGTTCCCACTTTCATTCCGGGATAGGAAGCGGTTGCAATAACCTAGCTGGCCTCTGCTGTTCTGCCTTCACTTTCTGACATACCAAGCAACGGGAAACAAATCTAGCTATCTCCCTCTTCATCTCGTTCCACCAGAAGTGCTGCTTGATATCTTGGTACATCTTGGTCCCTCCAGGGTGTATAGAATACTGAGAACTGTGAGCTTCTGCCATAACCTCCTGTCTGATATCTCCACTAGACACACATAGACGTGACCCAAACCTAAGGGTACCATCTTCATGAATTTGTATCTCCTTTCTGAGCCCTGACTCACATTCTGCTCTGAGCTTCTGAATCCTTAGGTCTTGTGCCTGAGCTGCCTTGATCCTGTCTACCAAGTCAGATTGAACTTGTAGACTTGCCAAAATCCTACATCACAAGGAAGTATAACCTCGATGCCCATCTCCTGAAGGTCTTCTAAAATGTGCTTCTGTGTTGTTAACATAAATACGCCGCCTCTCCTGCTGAGAGCATCTGCTACCACATTAGCCTTGCCTGGATGATACTGAAGCTCCACGTCATAATCATTGATCAACTCCAACCATCTTCTCTGTCTCATGTTCAGTTCCTTCTGAGTAAAGATATACTTCAAACTTTTATGGTCTGTGTACATGTCCACTCGGTCACCATATAAGTAATGCCTCCATAGCTTCAAAGCAAATACTACTGCCGCCAACTCCAAGTCATGAGTCGGATAATTCTTCTCGTGGTCTCGAAGCTGCCTAGATGCATATGCTATCACCTTTCCGTGCTGCATGAGGACACATCCAAGTCCTTTACCTGATGCGTCACAATAAATGGTAAAACCTTCGGGTCCAACTGGCAGGCGCTGATATCAACTTTTGCTTCAAGTTCTCAAATAATGCCTGGCATTCTGCCGACCAGACGAATGGCACGTCCTTCCGAGTCAAGCGGGTCATGGGTGCTGAAAGCCTTGCAAAATTTGATACAAACCTTCTGTAATATCCTGCCAATCCTAAGAAACTCCGCACATCTGCTACGGTCTTGGGTACTGGCCAACTTTTTACTGCTTCTACCTTCTTGGGATCCACTTCTACTCCAGCTCCTGATATGATATGACCCAAAAATAAAATTTGATCCGACCAAAACTCACACTTGCTGAGATTGGCATATAACTGGTTCTCTCTCAGAACCTGTAACATCTTCCGGAGGTGGTCTTCATGCTCCTCTTCACTAGTTGAATATACAAGAATATCGTCGAGAAACACAATGACAAATTGATCCAAGTACGGCATAAAGATGCGATTCATCAAATCCATAAAGATTGCTGAAGCATTGGTCATACCAAACGGCATTACTAAGAATTCATAATGCCCATACTTCGACCTGAATGCTGTCTTGGAAATGTCCTCCTTCCGAACCCTCACTTGATGATACCCTGAACGAAGATCTATCTTAGAGAAAACTCTAGCTCTGCTCAACTAATCAAACAAGTCGTCGATCCTGGGTAGTGGGTACTTGTTCTTTACTGTCGCCACGTTAAGCTTCCTGTAATCAATGCATAATCTGGATGACCCATCCTTCTTTTCCACAAGTACCACTGGTGCTGCCCATGGTGATATACTAGCTTAGATGAACTTCTTCTCCTTCAGTTCCTCTATGTGATGATATACCTTGGCCTGCTCTGAATCCGCCCTTCTGTAAACTCGATCTGATATCGGTTTAGTTCCAGGTGCCAATTCTATACTGAACTCAATATCTCTAATCGGTGGTAGACCTAGAAGTTCTTCAAAAAATACGTCTAGAAACTCTTCAACTACCTTCGAAACTTGAACTTCTTCTATTGCCGTCACTACTCCCTGCTCTGGTCGAGTTGCCACTGATCTGACTAAGGTGAACCGCTTCATACCTGGAATGTCAAAAGATACACTCCCTCTACGACAATCTATTGTCGCATGACTGTCTTTCAGCCAATCCATGCCTAAGATAACGTCGAAATTTCCAACAGAAAATTCTATCAACCGGGCGGGTAAGGAATGCCCGCAAACTACAACGCCACATGCTAGAATAACTCTACTAACTCCTACGAGCCCATTACCAGTGAGTATATTTAACCTCTCTGGCAATGCCTCGAACTCCATTCCTAGCCATGTTACAAATTATGCAGATATAAATGAGTGTGATGCTCCAGAATCAAACAATGCTACTGCGGGATAAGAGGCGACGAGAATGTTACCTGCCACAACATCTCCTGATGCCAATGCCTCTTTCAAGGACAGAGTGAATGCCTGCCCTCGACCTCTTTGCTGGTTCCCATGCTGCGGCCTAGCCTGGTGCTGTCGCTGGCCCCTGCCTTGGTGATGCTGGGGTGGTCTATGCTGGTGTTGCTGTATCGGCGGTCCCTGCTGCCGAAACATCTGAGCCTATGGCATTAACGGACGCTGGGCCAATGGTCTCACTGCCACTGCGGGTCCTCGATACTGCCCTGCCCCCGGTGCTGGCAGAGCAGGAAACTGCTGTACTGGTCCTCCTGACTTCGAATTCGTGGGACATGTGGTAATCCGATGATCTGGATTTCCACATATCAAACACAGTCTGTTCAATATCCGACACACATCTCTAGTGTGCCCTATCTTCTCGCAATAAGTGCAGCCCGCTGGGGGTTGCTGGTTCTTCCTCTGTTGCTGTTGCTGCTGCCTGGGTGGTGGTGCTGGCCCTCGCATTACCACATCGTGAATACGAATGCCAAGGGATGGTGCTGTTGTTTGGGGCACTGCTCCCCCTCCTCCTTCAATCTGACTGTGAGATCTCTTCTGACCTCCAGTCCTCGCCGTGATTCTCTGAATGGTGATCTTATGCCTTCGAGTGGCCGTTAATATCTCATGGAAAGTCTGATAATTGTGCCCCTTTATCAACTGCAAGAGTTCAAGATGAAACCCTTGCTGAAACCTCACAGCCCTCTGTCTCTCTATGGCTACCATCTCCGGGGCGAACCTACTCAATCTGCAGAACTCCGCTGCATAAGCATCTATCGTCTTGCCAGCCTGTCTAAGATTGATAAACTTCTGTTGTAGCTCAAACTGTGCCACAACTCCATAATACTTTGTCTTGAATCTTGCAGTGAAATCATCCCAAGCAACCGGACGTCTGATGCCTACTTCCTCTGATTCCTGCCAATCACGTGCGAGATCCTGAAGTAACAACTTCACTAGATCCACACGTTCTTCTGCCGGTACCTTAGCTGCTGTCAAAATAGCCTCAATTTCCTTAAGCCATGCATCTGCTGAGATGGCATCCTCCGTGCCCTCGAAACGGCGAGGGTTGTACTTGCAAAACCTGGCTGATGCTCCTGAATCTGTTCTCACTCCTCTTTCTAAAGCTGTCCGCAATCCTTGGTTAAGTAGTACATTCTACTCTTGTAACTGAGCGTGCATGTGTTGCTGGGCTAACATCTGATGTTGCTAAGTAGCCATCATCCCTCTCATGATCTCCAGAAGGGCTGGTGTGTCTACTCCCACAGGGGTAGGTGGAACTGTTGGTGGTGGTAGAACATTCGGATACTGTGGTCCAGCTGCTGGTTCCACTATCACTTCTTCTTGGATGGTCTCTTGAGTTAGTACCGGCCCTTGTTGCTGACCAACCTGGTCAGGTTGTCCATGTTGCCCTTGTTGTTGCTGTTCAGCTCTGACAGATACGGACGAAGTGCCCCTAAAAAGGGACAAGAGAACAATCAAACGACCGGACATGAAGGATCAATGAAGCCAAAGGATATGAGAAGGTCAAGCTAGGATTGAGAACAACGAATCATGAGATCAAGGGGGAACATGTGTGATTGAGACATCCTAAAATCGAAACACCCCACAAGTCTGAAATCAGACCTGCATGGGCCACCACTAAAACCTTGTCACGTCCCAGAACCAGAATACTGGAGAGCGGAGGAATGACTCAGCCAGCTACGTATTACGGGTAGATGAATACCGTATAATACGATCAATGCTGTCTAAAAGATAAGGGGGTGCATACTACATGAAAGTCTCGCTATGGTCACTTCACATCTATTGTCTCAATCATTCAAACAAGAAACAGAAATAGAGAACATGTAAGATAAAGCAGTAAGGCGTCCCAAACGCTCAGTCAAAATGTTCTTGATATCTGGCTTTACAAAATATAGCCAGATGATGTAGCAAAGTATACACAATTGTTATCAGCTGTAGTCTGACTTAATTACAATTATGCAAAAGTAAGTGCAAGACAATCCGACTAACATGTCGGTGCCAAACGGCAAAGTATAAAGTAAATAACAAAACGAGCGGGGAGGTAAGGAACCCACTCGAGTCCTCCTGCGATCATCCCTCTAGTATTGACCATCTTGGAGGTAGAGGTAAGCTGAGTCCTCGGGAACCGGCTCTAAATTTGGCCATGCAAAACCAGAGAGGTTAGACCTCTAATAGCAAATACCGCAAGGAAGCACGATATGAGACATTAAACCAGTAATTAAGAGAATATAATAATAGATCTCTGCTTGCTACTGGGATTCACATAACATTACGATACTTCGAACCAACCTCCCAACCAAACAAGGACAGAAGTTGGCCCGTCATGTCCTGATGCTCTGATCATCTCAGTTAGGTAACAGAGTAGGTACAATACACAAACAAATCAACTTAAACGGCCATCCAACTCCTACGGCTTACTACTGTGAGTTCCAAGTTATCCTGGAATTTTTCAATAAAGATTTCTCAGTTCTTACTATGGACAAGCAAGGCTAGTCGATCCAATCAATCAATTGTGCCAATCATGAATTAGACGAGTCCCCGCAGGACACCCGTCATCAATATACAATATACAGTAAATAGTATAACCAGATACCGCTCCATGCCCGTGTGGCAGGTTTGCAGTATCTGTGGGGACCAGCCGGCCTGTCGGGCACTACTAGTCCCAAGAGGGCTGCCATGTAAGAACTCGGAAATCCATTCTCTCCATGCAATCATTATTTTTATTTAACTTAATAGTCTCTACGTTGAGTGAAATCCCATGCCGTGGATCATGGTCATTCGGAATGAGTACTTTCGTATGGGGTACGATATGCACAACTCTACAACGATGCCCGTGCAGTTAGGTTGTAGGTCTTACATAGCGTAATGCAACAATCTAAACTAACCACGAAACAATCATGCCTTGACCATAAAGTACACATGCTTCTTTTATAGTAAAATAAATAAATAAATAAATAAATTGAAGCCTGCATGTGTACCTGTATGTCAATATTCGGGATTGGCCAATCGATTTCAAATATGAACGTGTCTTATTCCATTTAATTCAATAAGACGACTAGCCAGTCTCTTAGTTCCATCTAGGAACGCATGATCAATAATTAATCAAGATAACAATCAATGTTAATTAATGCCAAATTCGGGAAATAAACATTGGTAAATAAATAATGATTGGAAAATAAATAATCTCATGCGCTGTGGAAAATGATTGGGGAATAAATAAATCTCATGTGCTGTGGGGAATGTTTGGGAAATAAAGAATCTCATGCGCCTGAGGAATGATTGGAAAATAAATAATATCATGCGCTATGGGAAAGGTTGGGAAATAAATAATATCATGCGCCTGCGGGAAATGATTGGGAAATAAATAATATCATGCGCCTGAGGGAAATGATTGGGAAATAAATAATATCATGCGCTGAGGAATAAGATTGGGAAACAAATAATATCATGTGCCTGAGGGAAATGATTGGGAAATAAATAATATCATGCGCTGAGGAATAAGATTGGGAAATAAATAATATCATGCGCCTGAGGGAAATGATTGGGAAATAAATAATATCATGCGCTGAGGAATAAGATTGGGAGGAAATAAATAATCTCATGCGCCTGAGGAATGAGATTCTTATGCGGCTGTGAGATGAGATTGGAAAATAAATAATCCATGCGCCTGAGGAATGAGATTGGGAAATAAATAAACTCATGCGCTGTGGGAATGCGGCTGTGAGATGAGATTGGAAAATAAATAATCCATGCGCCTGAGGAATAAGATTGGAAAATAAATAAACTCATGCGCTGTGAGAATGCGGCTGTGAGATGAGATTGGGAAATAAATAATCCATGCGCCTGAGGAATGAGATTGGGAAATAAATAAACTCATGCGCTGTGGTAATGCGGCTTTGAGATGAGATTGGAAAATAAATAATCCATGCGCCTGAGGAATGAGATTGAGAAATAAATAAACTCATGCGCTGTGGGAATGCGGCTGTGAAAAATGAGATTTCATGCGCTGTAGAAGAAAGATTCATGCGGCTGGGACTGTTCTTCTTCTCCAAATTTCTGAGAACAGAACCATGGAAGAGAACCATGGAAGCCATTGCTTCCAAGCTCCATAAATCTTTCATCCCAAGCCCAAATATGGACTTCCATAGGTCAAAATTGGGTAGAACGAAATTCTCTACAACATGGAACCATCAAAACTTGAAGATAACAAAGTTTACTAGACCAAAACCTAAGAAATCCGAAAATATAACAAACTTAGATCTACAACAAATCAGCCATGGAAATTGAAAATGCTAAGTACTAAAGAGACTTAGAATCAAGTAAGGAGGATGATGGAACAATAATAATGGGGATCCATCAAGAAGCAAGTTGGCACTTGCCTTGCTCTCCTAGGTTGGTGGGAGAGTTATGAGGAAGAAGAAGATAAATGAAAAGAAGTAATGAAGAGAGAGAAAGGGTTTGGGGCTTTTAAATGAAGGAGTGGTGGTAGGTGGGGTATTTATTTCGGTTCATGATGAACCAACATAATTAAACCAATCTGAGCTGAACCCATAGCAAAGCTAAAGCAGAGTATAAAAGCAGAAAGTAAAGTGCAGAAATAAAATTGCAGGAAATTAATTAACATAAAATTAAAAGAATTTAAATACAGAGCAATACATGATAAATATAAAATATTTACATTTAAACAGTACATGCATTCTAAAAATACGTATTCTGGAAATGGGAAGTGACATCACCCTACCAAGCAATTAATGACAAAGTGACAGAGTTGGCAGCACGTCCCCCGAGGCCTGAACAGTTGGCAGCTTTTGCAGAAAATGAAGCGTCGCTGACGTCAGCGTCATCATTTCTTTCCTCCGACGGTTACAACCCACGTGGCCGCCCAACCATTCGCATGCGCCTCCGCAGCCATGCATCCAAATCTCTGTATGCGCTTCAAGAGCCATGCACCCCAGACCCTCCTCTGATCCCTGACGACAGAGGTCAAGTCGCTCCTGAAGCCTCGCATGCGTCTCAAAAGCCGTACGTCCATACTGTTTCGTAACTCCTGAAGGTTGCGAGCCAAAGTCTTCTCATGCGCCCAATCCCAGGCACATCCTATCAGATTACCCTCCACCAAATCCAAGATCTTTGATCTACGGACATGCGCCACGTGTCTTTTGACTCAATTCGGCCTATGAAGGGGTGCTAATCACCCATGATCTTAGCAACTGAAAGATCTTCTCCCCTGCTATGTGCCAGCCCACAAATGCAGTAAGAAAGATTCAACCCACAAATGATGGTGTATCATACATGTGCGTCCCGCAGCTTCAACCACTTGGTGTCCCCACGTACAGGCACATCCTATATATGCACGCATGAGCAGCCAGCCTGCAAGCTATAAATAGAGGGATCATTTCCTTCTTTCGGACGACTACGAACACACACACAGAGAGACAGACATATACGGAGACACTCAACGTGTTCTTTCTCTCAGCAAGCTCCTGCACCCAGAGCAACTCAGACCTTCAGAGAACCGAGAACCATCGTCAGATCGTCAACGGAGTCAACACATTATTACTCGCTCCATCGACATAGGGACCCAGATAAATAAAAGTGTACTCCTAGGACTACATCTAAGTCCTACATTGTAACACTGTTCTGTTTGTAATTGAAATTGCAATCAAAAGATTTTAATGGCAAACAAAATGGCGACTCTGCTGGGGACCTCTTTCTCCTCCGCCGAGAAAGCTGTGTTGCAATCTGACGACGTGAAGGTGGGCTCCTCCCACAAGATGCTGGTCGTGTGCCTCAATCAACAGGCGTATGAGGAGTTCATCTCTGAAGGCAGTGCAAGTCCTTCGAAGTGGCTGCCGAAGCCGAAGAAGACTCGCCAAGCCTGGGTGCGCAAGGTCGAGGCCCCTGGCACCATCACCGAAGGGGATGCGCCAATGCAGCCTACCCTTCCTGCTGACGTCCTCAGCAGCCAGGATGCACCCACGGGTGTAGCACATCTCTCGGAGAAGCGTGGGGCTGACCATATTCTCTAACCTTCTTCTTCTCAGACAAGGAAGATGTATCGACGGAGCAGGGGCGCAGCTAATGCCCTGCGTATTAACTTTGATGCACCACAGAAGGCATCTGTCTTTGACAGACTCACTCGCTGTCATGGCAAGGATAATTTGGACTCTGAGTACTATGCATCCCAACGAGCTAGTACGAAGAAGTCCAAGGCAGCACGGGCCATGCGCCTCGAACGTGCTATGCCAGCAGTGGGCCAGAGGTATGCGCTCACAATCATGCACGCTGCAAATGGTAAACTGTAGAAGGTTGACTCGGGTGCTTCTGCGTCGCGAATGGGCCAACCTTTAAAGACCTCGTGCCGCTTGGGTGCATCTGCTGCATTTTCAACCAAGCCGTGTGAGGCAAACTCTGTGGTCTTGAACCCCTGCGCCTACATTGGTTGTGCGTCTGAGGCTGGTTCAAGCCACTTTAAATGTTGCTCCCCCAATATTGATCTGGGTGCATCTTTTACGTCGGATCATCGGGTGCAACATTCACTTGACCACCCCGACGCTTGGCCTTACCATACGCCTGATGGGGGTATGAAGGTGGCACTCTCCTCCAACGATCTGTGTAACGTGATCACTCACAAACGCCGATCAAGAGAGATGACTGACAAGCATAATATGCCCCTCACAGGGAACACCTGTGCTGTAGTCACCATCATCTATTGTTGCAAGACAGCAGTCCTACCATAAAGGCAGTCTGTGTTCCAGCGGCTGTAATCATCAACACCCCTCCAACGTCGCCTCGGGAAGAAAGTGTCAATTGAGGAGGAGCCAGAACTAAAGGTTGCTTCTTGCAACGTAGTCTCTAACTCCCCATCAATTCGAAAGGCAACTGGCAACTCCTCGACCTCGTCCTCATCCAAGAGCCAGACGAGGAAGACCAAGACGACCGTCCCGTCCTCAGGAGTGTTCGAGGGCACCCGGGGAAGAAAGAAGATCTCAGAGGAAGCTGGGTGTAGTCAAGCCCTTGTGAATCTTCATCCCGAAGACGAAGCTAGGCTTCCAAACATAGCTGGGGGTAGTCAAGCCCCTGTGGATCTTCAGCCCGAAGACGGAGACATCCTCCAGAACATAGCTGGGGGTAGCCAAGACGAAGCTCCGGGGGAAGCTCCTCTTCTACAAGAGAGCGAGGCTGAAAGCGAAGCTTCAACCGATCCATCCACTTCCAGTCACGTCATAACAGTATACATGACGGAAGGTGGTGATACAGAATCAGATGTGACACCAGCAGATCTCGTTCAGCGTATGGACTGTAAACTCCCATATTTCAATTGAATATTTTTAATCTTGATTATGTATTTTATTAATTATGAAATTAGTGATACTAGCGTATTAGTAGATATAAATGCATATGTGTATATATTATATGTGTACTTGTTAATATTTCTATTAAATATGGGTATAAAAATTTTAGGATTTCTAGGAATTTATTGGTAAATTTTTGGAAATTATTGTTTGCTTAAAAGATATATATATATATATATATATATATATATATATAAAAAAAAAAAAAAAAAAAAAAAAAAAAAAAAAAAAAAATATATATATATATATATATATATATATATATATATATATATATATATATATTTTAAAGATATATATATATATATATATATATATATATATATATATATATATATATATATATATATAGTTATATATATATATATATAGTTATTAGAAAAAAAAAGCGGAGGGGGGGGGGTAGGCCCGACCCCCTAAAAACCCCATTCCAATCGGCAGCAACAGCTGCAACTTAGAGTGGGACCCCGACCCCACCATTCCTAATACTCCCCGCCTAACTCAGCAGCATCAGCTGCTCTTGAATCCCCCAACCGAGCCCATGTATTGGGTCCTATTCAAAATAGGAGTTGCGGCGGAGAGCATATATAAGCAACTGCTCGAAGATTAAAACCCTAACCCCTCTCGTAAATCCAATATCCTCCGACCCCAAGGCCGCTGACCTCCCCGTGCACATTCCAGTCGCCGGACGACCACCGCACCACCGCCAGGATCGCCGTAACGTCGCCCCTCAACCGACCCTTGTTCAGGAACTCGACAAACAAGGTACTTTTTCGGCCTTGATTACTTTTCGCACGTTTGATCGTTTTGCGATCCGAAAGATGCTACGTGTAGGCAATGTAACCCTCTTTGAGTCCCTTCAAAAGGAATCAGCTATAACCCTCTAATTTGAAAGGTAACTCGATGCAAAGTCGAGTAAAACTCTGTCGAAAACAGAATATGAATCCAGTTTCAAACCACCACTTAGAAGCCGGATTCTGAACTGTGTGTCAAGATTTTCAAAAACTAATTGAACTCGTGTGAAGACAACCTAACCACGATTGACACGCAACTTGTAGATCTATATTTCATTTTCTGTGTGAGAATTAAATCATTGTTAAACTTGTGTAAAAAACTATTTTCGAAATAGAAATTTTTAGAAAATTTTGTCCGATACGACGTACGCCCCGACAAACCGGGTGACGTGGTCGTGCGCTATACGCATCGAAAGGCACGTATGGACGTTGCGGACGTGTGGGAACGAACGGAACTCAGTTTCGTCGCGTGTGCGCGACGAAATCAACGCGTATCCGTCGAGATACCCCCGTATCGACATTTTGCAAAATTGCCCATAACTTGGTGTACAGTCGTCGAATCGAGACGAAACTTGTGCCAACAGGTCCAAATCGAAATTCTGTTCCTGTATGCCAAGTTTGGTTCGATTCTAAGAAGGTCGAATCGGAATCCATTTTTGGCGGGCCCACAACCTACTCAAACATGCAATTTTGTACACGGCTCATCGGAATCCAAAACTGGACATACCGTTGAGTTTCTCTCCTCAAACTGAAATCGTAGACATGTAGTTTGACAACTTTAGAGACCGTAGACTTTGGCACGCGTTTCGGTGCAAAGCGGGTCCAACGGCGGACATCGTTTTGACCCAAAATTACGGTTTTCCTCCTGTTCCAGAATTTAACTTTTGGACAGGCATTTCCTAGGTATATCTTCTTCACCGAGATCATTTTTGATGTTTGTTTCAGCATTTGGAGTCATCTGTGATTTGTGAGTTTTGGTGCTGACACTTGCTACTCTTGGACTTGCCACTTTGCACCATCAGGCAAGATACCTTGCCACCTTACTATGTGATTATTATATTCTTATTTTCAGTTGTTATTTTTAACATTTTATTTTATGATATTTAAACTGTGCGTCTAAGTCACACTTGGGTGCAAGCGACTCTATCGATCGTTTTTTTTGCTTTATTTATTCTCTTGCATTGACTTAGCTTATTGACCGCCCATTGATGTTGAGGTATTGGTATATCTCATATGGCCTTGACACTTGTTGTATCACGTGATGTGAGTCACATGTAGGACATATTTTTGCATAGTTAGCTAGCTACTGATACGTATGGAGCGTGCGACGGATAGGAGTAACTGCCAATAGTATTGAATGTTAGAAGACTTGGCAGTTACTAGAGGTTCATATCAGTCATGGAGATGATGATACTAGGCATTGGGTGGGGAGAACAATACCTGACGTATGGGCTTCTTTACACTTCCATGATTACTTGTGCGCTCCTCCGGAGACGCAGGCTCCAGGCGCCCTCTGACGTTTTCCAGAGCGTTATGGACGTAGCCCTTCACATGGTGCCCTCTGACGCTTCCTGAGCATTATGGACGTAGGCCCCTGGTACCCTTTATGGGAACTATGCCGATCCTATTTTCATCCAGGGTTCACGCGTCGAAGGATTGTATCTCAACTGCATATTCACAGTAGAATGGTCAGGAACCCGATTGCATGCATACTTTTTCTCTTATTATATTATCACAGTTTATATGGCATGGTGTTTTCTTGTATCTTGCTATGTCCCCTGAGGACCTGGTTATCTCTCCAGGTTTAGATGAGTTTCCACAGGAGTACGGAGCGGCATTGGAGCTATCCTACATTGATGATGAGGCAGTGCCTTATGATTCCTAGTCTAATTCATATCTGAGACAGTTGTAGACATTATTTTACATCTCTTTTCTTTCTATTTTGCGGAGGTCGGACTCCGATCTTGTGAGACTATTTTTCATAGCTGTTTGGAGTGAGTATGTTCACCCGGCTATCTTTTGACACTCTTATTTATTTATTTGGACTTCATTATCTTTTGTGTTGAGCTGTGATGAGATTAGATATGTTATTCTGGCCTGTAATTATTTATTTACAGCTTATGTGCATATATAAGGATTCCATATATTGGAGTGTTCTTCATATTTGTGCAGCTGGCATGTTTACGTACTTGGTCCTAAGTATTTTGGGACTGGGGCGTTACATGTTTTTGTGGTGGCCCATGCAGGTCAGATTTAATATTGTTGGGTTACATGACTGTGTCCAACAAGCCTACCTATAAGAATAGGAATATCTCAACCAGAACTACTACTATCCCCTGACTTCCAATCCTTTCGAAACTTTCTTGATTATTCGATTTACTTCATATCAAATCTTTCCTAATATCAACTTATCTTCCTCGTGCCAACAGTATGAATCTACGAAGCGGATGCACTTCTGCCTTGGCCCTCACATCTAGTGAGGAGACTACTTCGGAGGGACATAATCCTCCCATGACTCCAGCAATACCCTACCAGCCAGGACTGTCGCAGCCTACTACGACACCGACGACGGAGTACCCAGAGGTCGCAGCACCCCCAGGCAGCCAGGCTGGACAGACTACTACCATGCCATCAGGAGGAAATGTACCACTGCCTCCACCACCACCATTCCCTCAGCAGTTTCCTCCACAGTCGGGACCTCAGATGCCTCCACCACCGACTGATGGGAGCCCTACTACTCAGTTTATGTATACCATGATGCAGGCTCAGTGGCAACAGACTGAGCTGATGAGACAGACGATGATAGCAGCTATGGCTAGACCCCCACCACCACCTCTAACACCAGTACCAGCACCTGCTCTGTATCCCTATGAAGGCTCTATCAAGAATTTTTCAGATATGAACCCCAAGGCCTTTAGAGGGACGGAGAAGCCATTACAGGTGTCACAGTGGCTTATTAGTACCGAGAAGCTACTGAAGGCATCCCAGTTACCAGGTCGAGATTAGATGATAGCAGTGGACCTACTGTTAGAAGACAATGCTCACCACTGGTGGAAGGCGGAAGAGAGACGATTAGGCACTGGGATCACTTGGAAGCAGTTCTATGATGTATTTTATGAGAGATTCTTCCCTATTCATGTCAGAGATGGTCTTTATGACCAGTTCCTTCATCTGAAACAGGGGTATATGACAGTTGACGAGTATGACACGGAGTTCAATCGCGTGAGTCGATTTGGTGCGGGATTTCCTCCTGTTCCAGAATTTAACTTTTGGACAGGCATTTCCTAGGTATATCTTCTTCACCGAGATCATTTTTGATGTTTGTTTCAGTATTTGGAGTCATCTGTGATTTGTGAGTTTTGGTGCTGACACTTGCTACTCTTGGACTTGCCACTTTGCACCATCAGGCAAGATACCTTGCCACCTTACTATGTGATTATTATATTCTTATTTTCAGTTGTTATTTTTAGCATTTTATTTTGTGATATTTAAACTGTGCGTCTAAGTCACACTTGGGTGCAAGCGACTCTATCGGTCGTTTTTTTTGCTTTATTTATTCTCTTGCATTGACTTAGCTTATTGACCGCCCATTGATGTTGAGGTATTGGTATATCTCATATGGCCTTGACACTTGTTGTATCACGTGATGTGAGTCACATGTAGGACATATTTTTGTGTAGTTAGCTAGCTACTGATACGTATGGAGCGTGCGACGGATAGGAGTAACTGCCAATAGTATTGAATGTTAGAAGACTTGGCGGTTACTAGAGGTTCATATCAGTCATGGAGATGATGATACTAGGCATTGGGTGGGGAGAACAATACCTGACGTATGGGCTTCTTTACACTTCCATGATTACTTGTGCGCTCCTCCGGAGACGCAGGCTCCAGGCGCCCTCTGACATTTTCCAGAGCGTTATGGACGTAGCCCTTCACATGGTGCCCTCTGACGCTTCCTGAGCGTTATGGACGTAGGCCCCTGGTACCCTTTATGGGAACTATGCCGATCCTATTTTCATCCAGGGTTCACGCGTCGAAGGATTGTATCTCAACTGCATATTCACAGTAGAATGGTCAGGAACCCGATTGCATGCATACCTTTTCTCTTATTATATTATCACAGTTTATATGGCATGGTGTTTTCTTGTATCTTGCTATGTCCCCTGAGAACCTGGTTATCTCTCCAGGTTTAGATGAGTTTCCACAGGAGTACGGAGCGGCATTGGAGCTATCCTACATTGATGATGAGGCAGTGCCTTATGATTCCTAGTCTAATTCATATCTGAGACAGTTGTAGACATTATTTTACATCTCTTTTCTTTCTATTTTGTGGAGGTCGGACTCCGATCTTGTGAGACTATTTTTCATAGCTGTTTGGAGTGAGTATGTTCACCCGGCTATCTTTTGACACTCTTATTTATTTATTTGGACTTCATTATCTTTTGTGTTGAGCTGTGATGAGATTAGATATGTTATTCTGGCCTGTAATTATTTATTTACAGCTTATGTGCATATATAAGGATTCCATATATTGGAGTGTTCTTCATATTTGTGCAGCTGGCATGTTCACGTACTTGGTCCTAAGTATTTTGGGACTGGGGCGTTACATGTTTTTGTGGTGGCCCATGCAGGTCAGATTTAATATTGTTGGGTTACATGACTGTGTCCAACAAGCCTGCATATAAGAATAGGAATATCTCAACCAGAACTACTACTATCCCCTGACTTCCAATCCTTTCGAAACTTTCTTGATTATTCGATTTACTTCATATCAAATCTTTCCTAATATCAACTTATCTTCCTCGTGCCAACAGTATGAATCTACGAAGCGGATGCACTTCTGCCTTGGCCCTCACATCTAGTGAGGAGACTACTTCGGAGGGACATAATCCTCCCATGACTCCAGCAATACCCTACCAGCCAGGACTGTCGCAGCCTACTACGACACCGACGACGGAGTACCCAGAGGTCGCAGCACCCCCAGGCAGCCAGGCTGGACAGACTACTACCATGCCATCAGGAGGAAATGTACCACTGCCTCCACCACCACCATTCCCTCAGCAGTTTCCTCCACAGTCGGGACCTCAGATGCCTCCACCACCGACTGATGGGAGCCCTACTACTCAGTTTTTGTATACCATGATGCAGGCTCAGTGGCAACAGACTGAGCTGATGAGACAGACGATGATAGCAGCTATAGCTAGACCCCCACCACCACCTCCAACACCAGTACCAGCACCGGCTCTGTATCCCTATGAAGGCTCTATCAAGAATTTTTCAGATATGAACCCCAAGGCCTTTAGAGGGACGGAGAAGCCATTACAGGTGTCACAGTAGCTTATTAGTACCGAGAAGCTACTGAAGGCATCCCAGTTACCAGGTCGAGATTAGATGATAGCAGTGGACCTACTGTTAGAAGACAATGCTCACCACTGGTGGAAGGCGGAAGAGAGACGATTAGGCACTGGGATCACTTGGAAGCAGTTCTATGATGTATTTTATGAGAGATTCTTCCCTATTCATGTCAGAGATGGTCTTTATGACCAGTTCCTTCATCTGAAACAGGGGTATATGACAGTTGACGAGTATGACACGGAGTTCAATCGCCTGAGTCGATTTGGTGCAGGATTGATTCCGACAGAGTTAGAGAAGGCGAGGAGATTTCACCAGGGGCTTGCACCAGAGCTCAAGTTTTATACGACTACTCAGTCTCGAGTCTCCCATTCAGCTGTCTTGGAAGAAGCTCGTGCTCAGAAGATTCTTCGTAAGGAACAGCAGCAGACATCGAGGCGCCATACCCTAGCAGTTACACCAGCCCGAGCTACTCAGAGTGGACCTATCAGGAGGACCACAGGACAGTTCCAACAAGGGCCCTCACCTTATCAGAAGCCCATTTTCTATTACTGCAGAAAACAAGGACATATCCAGAACGACTGCAGGACTCGCCTTGGATTATGCTTGAGATGTGGATCCAATCAGCACATGTTCAAGGATTGTCCGGAGCAACATGCAATAGTATAAGTTCCGCAAAATTCGAGGCCCACAGCCCCAGCTCTCCCAGCACCGCGGCCTATAGCAGGAGCACCCCATCCACCATTGCCTCCCCAAGGCGCACAGTACAACAAGGCCAGAGGTCAGGACCCGGGACAAAATTATGGGCAGGCAATCTTACTTGCTGTTGAGGATATAGAGACAGAGGCAGAGCTTATAGCAGATATAGTTTTAGTTGCATCTTTTCCTGCTATTACATTATTTGATACTGGAGCCACTCATTCATTTATAGCCACTAGTTTTGCCACTAGACACAACATTTCCATCACACCCTTAGCTAAGAATGTTAAAATCCTCACTGGAGGAGGAGTTGTGCCTGTTAGTGGCATTTGTAGACTTTGTCCTGTAGTGATAAATGGCAGAAAGATGATGGCACGACTTCTTGTATTCCCTATGTCGACATTTGATGTGGTTCTTGGAATGGACTGGTTGAGCCAGTATTTCCCTCTCATAGACTGCCATAGGAGCAATATTATCTTTAAACCAACGAATGCAGCAGAGTTTGAGTTCACCAAAGAAGACGGAGAGAGTTGTGATGCACCCACATCGGGGACACATATGATGATGCTTGACACCCCTCAGCCCCCTATTATTACCGAGTTCGAGGATGTATTCCCCGAGGAGTTGCCAAGACTACCACCTGACCGAGATATTGAGTTTTCTATTGAGCTTATTCCCGGAGCCGAGCCTATTTCATCTCAAGTATATCGTCTGGAACCCAAGGAGTTGGTAAAGATGAAGACGCAGATTGATGACTTATTAGAGAAGGGATTTATTCGTGCCAGTGCATCACCATGGGGAGCACCCGTTCTTTTTGTGCCTAAGAAAGACGGGACAATGCGCATGTGCATTGACTACAGAGCGTTGAATGCAGTGACGGTGAAGAACAAGTATCCCTTGCCGCATATAGATGATTTATTCGATCAACTGAGTGGAGCAAAAGTATTCTCCAAGATTGACTTACGATCGGGCTATCACCAATTGAAGGTTCGGAAGGAAGATATTGCCAAGACGGCCTTTCGTTCGAGGTATGGACACTACGAGTTCTTGGTCGTGCCTTTCGGTTTGACCAATGCTCCCGTAGTTTTCATGAATTTAATGTACAAGATCTTTCACGAATACTTGGACAAATTTGTAGTGGTCTTTATAGACAATATCTTGATTTACTCCAAGAGTCAAGAGGAGCACGAGCAGCATCTACGGATAGTTTTGGTAACATTGAGTAACGAAAAACTCTTTGTGACGCTTAGCAAGTGTGATTTCTTTCTCAAAGAGGTAGCATTTCTTGGTCATATTATTACGGGTGATGGTATATTAGTGGACCCAGAGAAGATCACAGCAGTCAAATCATGGCCCGCTCCCACATCAGCTTCTGAGGTAAGAAGTTTCCTCGGACTTACGGGTTACTACCGACGGTTCGTAGAAGATTTCTCTCTAATAGCGGGGCCTATGACTCGATTAACTTGCAAGGATCAGGAGTTTATATGGACAGACGAGTGTCAAGCCGCTTTTGACGAGTTGAAGAAGCGGTTGACCACAGCACCGATCTTGGCACTACCATCGGGCCCAGGAGGATTTATGATCTACAGCGACGCATCCGGGAAGGGATTAGGATGTGTATTGATGCAGCACGGTCGTGTAGTAGCTTATGCATTGCGACAGTTGAGAGTGCACGAGAAGAATTATCCGACCCACGATCTAGAGCTCGCAGCAGTTATCTTTGCTTTGAAGCAATGGAGACACTACTTGTACGGCGAGATGGTTGATATATACACTGATCATAAGAGCCTCAAGTACGTGTTCACACAAAAGGAGTTGAATATGCGATAGCGACGTTGGTTGGAGCTGATGAAGGATTATGAGATTGAGCTACATTATCATCCGGGCAAGGCTAATGTCGTGGCAGACGCATTAAGCCGTAAGCCCATGGCACACTTTTTGACTACACAGAAGGAATTGATTAGAGACTTGGAGCAGCTTGGTATTGAGGTATTATTGCCCGGAGCAGACGGCGTATTAGCCAACCTTCAAGTACCATCATCATTGGTAGAGCGCATCAAGGCAGCATTGCCTAATGATGCTAGATTTCGACGGCTGAAGGAGAGGACTGAAGCAGGAGAGCAGACAGGATTGAGGATCCACACCGATGGGACATTGCGTTGTGGTGATCGCATTTATGTTCCAAATAGAGAGCTACGGCAGGAGCTGATGGCAGAGGCTCACAGTTCGACTTACTCTATTCATCCCAGAGGGACCAAGATGTATCGTGACTTACGACAGTATTATTGGTGGCATGGAATGAAGCAGAAGATAGCTCGTTTCGTTGTCAAGTGCTTGGTATGTCAACAAGTGAAGGCAAAGCACCAGAGGACGGCCGGATTATTGCAGCTGCTACCCATTTTCGAGTGGAAGTGGGAGCACATTACTATGGATTTCGTCACGGGTTTTCTTCGGAGTCCTAGAGGACGTGACGCAGTATGGGTGATTGTGGATAGAAAGTCAGCCCATTTCTTACCTTTTAGAGTGGGCCAGTCGACAGAAGTATTGGCGGAGATGTATATGGAGCAGATTATGAGATTAAACGGTGTGCCTGTTAGTATTGTGTTGGACCGTGACCCGAGATTCACCTCACACTTTTGGAGGAGCATGCAAGAGAGTTTGGGCACCCGATTGAAGTTTAGCACATCGTATCATCCGCAGACAGACGACCAGTCGGAGCGTACCATTCAGACGCTAGAGGATATATCGAGAGCATGTATGCTTGATTTTGGCGGTTTGTGGGATGACCATCTTCATCTTGTTGAGTTTTTCTACAACAATAGCTATCAAGCGAGCATTAAAATGGCCCCGTTTGAAGCATTGTATGGTAGAAAGTGTCGGTCTTCTGTTTGTTGGAGCGACATAGGAGAGCGATAGCTATTGGGTCCCGAGTTGGACTTGAGCACAGTGGAGACAGTGAAGAAAATTCAGGACCACCTGCGAGCAGCGCAGGATCGTCAGAAGCAGTGGGCAGATAATCGTCGTCGACCCTGGGAGTTCAAAGAGGGTGACCATGTGTTCTTGAAGATATCCCCCACTAGAGGCACGATTCGATTCGGAGGACGTAGCAAGTTGAGTCCAAGGTACATCGGGCCTTTCGATGTCTTGGAACGTGTTGGAGAGGTTGCCTACAGATTGGCATTGCCACCGTCACTAGAGGGAGTACATGACGTATTTCATGTATCTCAGCTGAGGAGGTACGTGGCGGACAGCAATCATGTGCTTGATCACTCCGAGATCACAGTTGGACCGAGTTTGTCGTACGAAGAGCAACTATTAGGTATCCTCGATCGCCGAGTGAAGGTGTTACGGAATAAATCTATTCCATTGGTTCGCGTGGCATGGAAGCATCACTCGCCAGGAGAGTCTACTTGGGAGCGCGAGGACGACATCCGAAATCGCTACCCGCATTTGTTCGAAGACGAAGGTATGTCTTGCATTTATATTTTCCTTGCATTGCATTTGATCCCCCGACCTTAACATAATTTTGAGGACGAAATTTTCTTTAAGTTGGGTAGGATGTAAACCCCCATATTTTAATTAAATATTTTTAATCTTGATTATGCATTTTATTAATTATGAAATTAGTGATACTAGCGTATTAGTAGATATAAATGCATGTGTGTATATATTATATGTGTACTTGTTAATATTTCTATTAAATATGGGATATAAAAATTTTAGGATTTCTAGGAATTTATTGATAAATTTTTGAAAATTATTGTTTGCTTAAAAGATATATATATATATATATATATATATATATATATATATATATATATTCATATATATATATATATATATATATATATATATATATATATATATATATATATATATATAGTTATTAGAAAAAAAAAAGAAAAGCGCGGGGGGGGGGGGGGGGGGGGGGGGTTAGGCCCGACCCCCTAAAAACTCCATTCCAATCGGCAGCAACAGCTACAACATAGAGTGGGACCCCGACCCCACCATTCCTAATACCCCCCGCCTAACTCAGCAGCATCAGCTCCTATTGAATCCCCCAACCGAGCCCATGTATTGGGTCCTATTCGAAATAGGAGTAGCGGCGGAGAGCATATATAAGCAACTGCTCGAAGATTAAAACCCTAACCCCTCTCGTAAATCCAATATCCCCGACCCCAAGGCCGCCGACCTCCCCGCGCACATTCCAGTCGCCGGACGACCACCATGCCACCGCCAGAATCGCCGTAACGCCCCTCTAACCGACCCTTGTTCAGGAACTCGACAAACAAGGTACTTTTTCGGCCTTGATTACTTTTCGCACGTTTGATCGTTTTGCGATCCGAAAGATGCTACATGTAGGCAATGTAACCCCCTTTGAGTCCCTTCAAAAGGAATCAGCTATAACCCTCTGGTTTGACAGGTAACTCGATGCAAAGTCGAGTAAAACTTTGTCGAAAATAGAATCTGAATCCAGTTTCAAACCACCACTTAGAAGCCGGATTCTGAACTGTGTGTCGAGATTTTTCAAAAACTAATTAAACTCATGTGAAGACAACCTAACCACGATTGACACGCAACTTGTAGATCTATATTTCATTTTCTGTGTGAGAATTAAATCATTGTTAAACTTGTGTGAAAAACTGTTTTCGAAATAGAAATTTTTAGAAAATTTTGTCCGATACGACGTACGCCCCGTCAAACCGGGGGACATGGTCGTGCAATATATGCATCGAAAGGCGCGTATGGACGTTGCGGACGTGTGGGAACGGACGGAACTCAGTTTCATCGCATGTGCGCGACGAAATCAACGCGTATCCGTCGAGATACCCCCGTATCGACGTTTTACAAACTTGCCCATAACTTCATGTATAGTCGTCGAATTGAGAAGAAACTTGCGCCAACAGGTCCGAATCGAAATTCTGGTCCTGCATGCCAAGTTTGGTTCGATTCTGAGAAGGTCGAATCGGAACCCATTTTTGGCGGGCCCGCGACACACTCAAACGGGCAATTTTGTACACAGCTCATCGGAATCCAAAACTGGACATACCGTTGAGTTTCTCTCCTCAAACTGAAACCGTAGACATGTAGTTTGACGACTTTAGAGACCGTAGACTTTGGCACGGATTTCGGTGCAAAGCGGGTCCAACGGCGGATATCGTTTTGACCCAAAATTACGGTTTTGCCCCTGTTCCAGAATTTGACTTTTGGACAGGCATTTCCTAGGTATATATTCTTCACCGAGATCATTTTTGATGTTTGTTTCAGTATTTGGAGTCATCTGTGATTTGTGAGTTTTGGTGCTGACACTTGCTACTCTTGGACTTGCCACTTTGCACCATCAGGCAAGATACCATGCTATCTTACTATGTGATTATTATATTCTTATTTTCTGTTGTTATTTTCAGCATTTTATTTTGTAATATTTAAACTGTGCGTCCAAGTCACACTTGGGTGCAAGCGACTCTATCGGTCGTTTTTTTTTGCTTTATTATTCTCTTGCATTGACTTAGCTTATTGACCGCCCATTGATATTGAGGTATTGGTATATCTCATATGGCCTTGACACTTGTTGTATCACTTGATGTGAGTCACATGTAGGACATGTTTCTGCGTAGTTGGCTGGCCACCGATACGTATGGAGCGTGCGACGGATAGGAGTAACTGCCAATAGTATTGCATGTTAGAAGACTTGGCGGTTACTAGAGGTTCATATCAGTCATAGAGATGATGATACTAGGCATTGGATGGGGAGAACAATACCTGACGTATGGGCTTTTTTACACTTCCATGATTACCTGTGCGCTCCTCCGGAGACGCAGGCTCCAGGCGCCCTCTGACGTTTCCTAGAGCGTTATGGACGTAGCCCTTCACATGGTGCCCTCTGACGCTTCCCGAGCGTTATGGACGTAGGCCCCTGGTACCCTTTATGGGAACTATGCCGATCCTATTTTCTGCCAGGGTTCATGCGTCGAAGGATTGTATCTCAACTGCATATTCACAGTAGAATGGTCAGGAACCCGATAGCATGCATACCTTTTCTCTTATTATATTATCACAGTTTATATGGCATGGTGTTTTCTTGTATCTTGCTATGTGTCACGACCCGCACCCTGATTAGGGGCACGAGAACGTGGGTACGTCCAGCCTACGCCGCAGTGTCGGCGGTAGAACGCTGTATAGGTCATCTATAACATCTAACATCTAACAACAAGATATATAAACCTGTCATCTCCGCACGGAGGTATAATATAACAACTCAACTCTATATCTCAAACACAAGTCTAGGAAAGATAGAGCATGATATGTAATCAGACGAAAGAAAGAAACTGAATATATATATAGAGTTACCACACCACACAAGTAGATGTCCAACACAAATAAGTACAAGACCTGAAATATAACTAAGTCACAACTAACAATCGGAACAGTCCGATACAAAATGAAAACTGTAAACACTAGACTAGACTAGGCACCCTCTACTGAGCTAGATGCTCCTCAGGCTCCTGAAGGTCACCCTCATGTGTCCCATAGAAGGTAGGACAGTCACCATCATCATCTGTAATATTTTCAACAGGCCAGTCAGGACAGGAACGAGCACAATACATCTCACGCAGTTCATATCATGTTGGGAAATGTAAAGCATGCATAGAGTAACATACATGGACTGTAAAGAAATATATATAAAAATGAGAGAGATTTGATAACTGGAAATATCTATATATATACGATAAGTAAGAACTGTAGGTAACCTGTGATTTAGAGCATGAGATGGTTATATAAACGGGCTTAGGACATATACAAGATTTCACAAGAATTTGTACAAGATGGGATTTTGATCACATAACCATTTCCTACTCACCCTTCCCAATCAATACACAACGATCCAGTCAAGTTACGTTACCTTGTACAAGAGGTTTTTATCATGTTTGCTCACGTGATCATGAGAGTACAAGATTGCACAAGAGTATACATGAAAGCGGTGTACATGAAATACAAGATGTTCGTGAAAAGCACATGACAACTGTATCTGATGCACCCCGAGGGAGATAACATCGCATGACAAGATCCATATAGTACCAATCCGTGATAATGACATGTCAGCATCATGTAAGGTATTCTAGAGCAAGAATATAAATCCTAACAAGTATGAAAAGATCAGAGAATGTACTCGCCTGTCACCCTGTATGACTGATATGAATAGATGTCCGAACTGGTGTCACAGAGTCCTATTTAGAGTAAAACAGGTCACAACATATCCACAATGGTAAAAATAGAGTATACAATGCATACTACATGATTCTAGGTCAATCTGGTCAAAAGTCAACTCTTGGTCAACTTTCTAATCAAACTAGTCAAATACTAGTCAACATGATCAATCTGGGTCAAGTCTAGGTCAAACTTAGATCGACTAAGGTTTTGGTCAAACAAAGACTAGTCAACAAGGTAATTAGGTCAATCTTGACTAATGGTCAACTTCTAGTCCGCCTCTAAGGCTAACACCAATCATGACACAACTCCTAAGTATCCCACTTAACCCCATACATATCTTAATTTACATAGGACTATCTACATAATCCTAGTCACAATATACTCATATAGGTTAAACCCTAATTAGCTAGCTAATAGTCTAGGGTTTAGTCAAATCTTAGTCAACTAGTCCCTTCTATGTCCATCCAAGTCATTTCTAGGTCAAGTAGGTCAAGGTTTGACCTATAGTTGACTTTAGTCAACAATGGTCAATTATCTAGTCAAACTACGTCTACTAGTCAACTAGTTAAACTAGTTGTTTTAGGTCATTCCTAGTCAATTCTAGGTTAACTAGGTCAACTTTGACCTAAGGTTGACTTTGGTCAACCCTTAGTCATAAGGGTCAACAAGTTAGGTTTGGGCCATTAGGGTTAGCCCCAAGCCATAGGCTAATAATCTTGGCCATAGGCTAGTCATAAGTTTCCATATACCCTATAACTAGAAGTCATACATCTATAATAATATATATATATATATATATAGATATATTTTTTTTTTTTTTTTTTTTTTTTTATATATATATAAATATATATATATATATATATATATATAAA